>JAQIXA010000213.1:0-54332 GCA_034699045.1 Nanhermannia cf. coronata Gr-Ori-00579 | reverse complement strand
GTAGCCTCATTTTCAAGTAAATTGAGCTTATAATTCAGGGTTTTCACAGCTGAATTAACTGGGATAGTCAGTAAATCTAAAATTTTAAAGGTATATAATAATGATCAAATAGTTAAGTGTTTTTTAGGCAAAAAATAAGGCAGTATGTTGACAATAATGTAAAAATTTTCTAATAAGGTTTTTTCAAAGTACTTTTAATGGAAGGTATTTAAAATCTCTTATTTTCAAGATAATATAGTGTAGTAGTTTAGTTTAGTGTGTCAAGAAAGATTGTCCTTAATAAATGTGACCTTAAAGTACAACTTAAAGAAAGTTGCAAAAATGTCAAGTGTATAACATATATAGGTATTTTAGCCCTAAAACTTAAGATTAATAAGTCCTGCAAGAAGCAAAAAAAATGGATTGTTTATTTTATAATTATATTTGATATAATTATCGTTAGTACTACTACAAGTAACATAGTAGGTATAAATTAACTTAAAGTAATTGAGCTTTTTAATTTCAGTCGATCGATTATCTTATACCCACAAAAAAGTAATTAAGCTCAACCATACAAAAGAGCTAATCATTGTAAAATCATATTGTATTGTAAAAGAAATTAAAAATTGTCTAAATCCTTTGATTAATCAGAGCAAATAATTTTGATTTTTTGATATTTTGATTGAAATAAATAACATTTGAGTACTATACTAAAATTGTCGGGATATTTTTCAAGTATTTTAAATGGACTAGCTAAAACATTTTAAACCCCTAAAATCACGTCATAAAATTAACTTACAAGGGTCTTTATTGATCTGTAATGATTTGAAATGGATACAAATTAGCTTGTAGAAGATACTACTCATAATCTTGTTTTTTTATACGAAAAAATTTAAAACCTTATGCTTTATACCTTAAATGATATGCAAAATGCTTTTGATTATAAAGTCTCTTTTCTCTTATACAAGTACCTATATGTATATAAATGTAAATGAATTCTTGAGGTTAATGACTAAAATTCAAATAAAAAAAAAAACACTTTTTTTCTAATTTACATAAATATGTACAGACTTGCTCAATTTTTGCTCAAATTGCCCTGAAACCTCTCAAGAATTCTTGAAGGTTTCGATGAATTAATTTGGCAAAAAATTGACACTTTTTTGATTTGAATGGATATATGTATATAGTATAGTATAGTAATTGGGGGAAAAGAACTTTATAATTATTGCTTTTTGCTTTCTCTCTCTAATTTAATAATCTTTATAAATTTATAGACTTGAATTTTTGGCACATTGTAAATCTCAGAAAAAAAAACTATGACCATGATCCGAATAGTTTTACTAAATAGTAGTATAGAATCTTTAATATGCCAAAATGGTTATTTTTGGTCGCTATTTCACAGCTTTAATTTTAAAAACTTTAGGAAACTTTAGGGCTGACGGTACGTGTAGTATAAAGTATTATATAATGTAGTACTAGTGTAATAAGCTTATAAATATAGACTATAATCTACCTATATATTGACCACAAAATATCGTATCGTTATGTAATATGTATTAGGTATATATGTATGAACAAAAAAGTCAATGTTTCAACTAGAATCGTCATAAATAATAATGTAAAATGTAATAGAAATTATAACTTTGGCGTAGTAATTACGTAAAAAGACAGGAGAAAAAGTTGAAGGATATAATGCTCTGAAAGTTATATAATAAGGTCCATAATTACTCAAAATAGGTACATTTATGTGCACTCTAAAATAAGGCAAAATATTTGTAAATTATTGTAAGTCTGTGTTGCGTATAACGTATATTATGTAGTGTGTAATTGTCTATAAACCTAACTAACCTAACTAATCATATCATAAATTTAATAGTGTAAATACAGCTAACAATATAATCTGCATATTTTAGCATTTTGATAGAAGATGTAAAATGGTTTACATTTTTGCAAAAAAATTATTTCGTGTTGTTTTGTAACAAATTACAATTATATAATGGAAGAGAAAAAGGGTTCTTTTTATCATTAATTAATTATAGTTAATAAATGTGCTTTAATTTTTTATCAGTACTTTTTTTTAAATCACCAGTCTTTTTTAGAATGAAATACATATAATATTCTTTTTTATATAAATTGATATTTCAAATCCTATTCCCCTTTACCTTACCTATACTACTTTAATGTACTTACTATGTATTTCGAGTACTATGTAATGCACTAAAAACTTAAATTTATAATCATACCTAGATAAATGACAAACTACTAAAATTACTTAATTAGTATATTACTTATAGTCCTAAACTTCTAATATTTTAAGCTTGTAATATATTAATCATGAAATGAACGAAACTTACAACTATAATTATCACTTAACTATTTTAGTTAAACTTATCTAATCAGAATCACTATCACTTTTTATATCATGTTTTTTTTTTCTTTATATTCTTATAGACATAATTCCTCTACTACCTACTAATAAATAGCGATATTATGAGAGCTCTGTAATTGCTTTATGCTCTCTAAAAATCAGATTTAGCATGCTTAGTATCATAGTACCAAGTAGTAGTAGTACTTTCTCCAAGTCCAAGTCCACAACACGAAAGTGTCCATTGTTGCACCATTTTTACCTCAAAAAAATGGCTACAAATGCATATAAGTCAGTAGATAAACTACTATACTTGCAATTTAGCGATATTTATAATTAAAATCTTAAATTTATAATTTTTTCAGTTTTTTTAATCTACTAATTGTCTTACAAATTTATAGATTAAACACCTCTTTTAAAAGAATTTCTATCACCTCGACTTTACTACCTAGCCTAGTTATAGTAGTACAAGTACAAGTGCATAAAAAGCTTTTTTTGTCAAAAGTCAAATCTCATTTTTTTAAAATTAGAACAACAGATCATCAACTTTTTTTTTAAATAAATCTTTATATGGGCTAACAACCTTTAAAAATCGAATGTATCTCACTTTGTTTAATTACAAATTACAATTAGTACTATAAGGTATAATGCGCTTTTTCCATTTAATTTAAAAACTTTAGCCATCTCTAACGAACGATAGGTATTTTAGTATATTTTGAGCATTTACTCAATAAATGCTTTTTGTATAGTATCAATAATAAAAATATCTCAAAAATTTTCTACATTTTTTTTTAACGAAAACCTCTTCTACTAATATATCTATTTAGCTCTAATAATTATAACTCGATTAATAATTAGTAAATGTACTTTTCAAAAAGGTTATTAATATCTATTTCAGTTTATCCAATTTTCCGTTCCTTTACCAGTGTACAGGGCTTCTAGTTTTAGATGTCCAGAATTGTGTTGCTCAGATTCATCAAGATTCATTGTGAATATGGGTATTATCATAATTAAGCACAAGTTGTTTGATATGAGAAAGCTTCTTATGAAGATAATTAAATTTTAGCTTGGCCACTTGATATTTCGTGTTATTCTTGTTTGTATGATATTCCGAAACTATTTGCTCCTTGATATTCTGTTAAAATCACAAAAACAATTCCAAAATAGAAATATAAAATTTAACACTCAAATGCATACTTAGATACTTATATACTCAAAAATTTGTTAAACAGGGAGATCAATATTTTTTTTTGCAATTCAAGTCACACTTTTTTAGTCATTTTTTTAAGAAATATAGGGTCTTTTTTTTTGTAAAATATGGGTCATATTTAAGGTGTTTTGGGTTTGGAATCAGTATAATTTTGATTCTTAACCAACCTCGTATCCATCGGACCCACGCTCTTCAAGCAAAAGACGTTCTTCAAGTTGAGCAAATTTTTTAGAAACTTTTTCGATCACAGAATGCAAATCCCTATACTCGTTATACTCGGAATTAAAGTCTTTCTTGTACTGAGCCCTCTGCTCCAATGTTTTGATTGGTACATAAGTCCTAAAAATATTAATTTAATTTTAATTTTAATAAGCTAATACACACTGGTACTTTCGAGGTTTTTTAATTTTTAGAAATCTAAACTTACAAATCAGACGATGGCCATTCTTTTGAACAAGGTTTAATTTCACCTAATTTGTCAAGTTCTTCCTCCCATTCACGATCCACTTTAATCCATTCAGGATTTCTCTGAAAGACTTTTTTCCCAACAATCATCCCATTCCCATTCGTATGATCATTTTCTGAAGTAGTAGTAGCTGAACTTCCATTCGCATGACTATTTGGATAATTTCCATTACTATGCTTATGACCTCCATTAGAAACATGTCCATTTGAATTTGAACTGACTACACGACCATTGTGACCTTTATCATTATATCCATTAGTTAGACCAGTTGAACCATTATGCTTTGACAATGAATTGTGCTGCGAATTTGAATTACCATTGGTTGTGCTGCTAGTATATTGATGTTGATTATTATGAGAATTAATATTATAGTTCTCCAGTAAGCCTTCACAATTATTGACTTCAATTTTAATTGGCACATTAATTTCCAAAGAAGAAGATCCATTTCCATGATGTGATGATGAAGAGTATGATGATGAGTGTCCATTATAACCATTATTACCTAAGCCGCCTGAGGAGGCACTAGAACCATTTCCACTATCAATTGAGTCCGTCTCTTCATCTTGAAATTCTTTTCCAGTTTTGAAAATTTCATAACCATGTGAGTACCCAGAAGAACCATTCGAATGTGGTGCATTTATCCTCCAAGAAGATGTGGGTGAATAAGCATCCCCACCATCATGTGATGATGGATTTGGCGAAAGTAATGGCATTTCTGCATTTGCATTGTGAACATCCTGTCCATACCTTGGACTTTTTGTGGGAACCGGCCCACCACTACTACCATTAGACATTGGACTTAAACTCTCGACATTATAATGTTGTCCATTATGATGATTTTTTAGATGATTTTGAGTTTGATGATTCAAACTTGGGACATTTAAGTGATGAATAGAATTAGAGCCGACTAATCCACTTCCAACAGCAGCAGGGGATGGTCCATTGCTACAATTCGGCCTTTTAAAATGAGAAATTCTTTGTTTTTTCGAAGAAGGTCCATCAGAATTTTCGAGAGCTTCACTATATCGTTTAGCTAAACCAAAAAAATTATACATAAAATCATTATTTTCCAAACTTTTTTTAATGAATATGATCTACCTCCTGAGCTAATGCTGCTAGATTTATTGTAAGATGATGGAGAATGTCCAGATCCAGTTGAAACATTACTTCTTGGACTTGAAAGACTACTAGTATTACTTGAAATACTCCCAACTGATGATACTGATGAATCAGACCCAACAGGGGTAAGGTTAGCTGGTTTCTTTCTATAAATTATAAATCATCGATTATTCATAAAATAATTATTATTCACAAAAAAGTTAAAAGATTCTCTAAAACTAATCATTAATAAAAGTATCAAAATGTATCAGGCGATATCAAATTTCAAATAATTACACATTTACGTAACCAAATCACTTAGGGCATTATTCAAATTCTAAAGATTTTTTTCTAAAATGGGTTTGGTTTAAGAAGTTTACTATAATCTCATTTGCATATTCCTCGTATGTATGAAAATTGGCTTGTAGTAGTATTCGCATTTCTATTAAACTTTTCAAGGACATCAGGATCGGGTAAAGTAAATTATAACAACATTTAAGAATATGTCAAGACTCAAACTCCATAAAATCCTCCTTATATAATCTAATTTTTTTTAAATCTCGAAGTCGCTGGCAACCCAACTAGTGTATCTATCAGTAAAAGGTATTGATATATGATAATTTGAATACTTGAATTATAATAGATCAACTTTTATGAACTAGTTAGAGTCTATAAACTCAATTTAAATTATAATAATGGCTAAGGAAATAATGTTTTTTAAGGCAAAAAGATAATAGAGCATAGAATAATTCAAGAATAAAGTATAAAAAAAACATAGACAGGTACTACCACTTACAGATACTTATTTAAGAATTTCTAAAAATGTTCATAACAATTACAAGTTCTAAGAAAAGAATTTAAAACTAGTTAGATTGACATTTCAATATCATTTTATTTTGAGTAAATAGGATACTCTAATCTCAAGGGAGTTTCTATTCCTTTTAAAGTATATAGATCCAATCTAATCTTGAGTCTTTGAGAACTTGAGAACAACCTTCCTCAAAAATATCAACTTTTTTGTCAATTTTGATAATAGGTATAGTAAAGTACTTGCCTTTTCATCAATTGTCTTTCTTGCTCAGAATAAAAAGGCCAGTCTGTAAACCAATTTAAAAAAATCATTATAGTTGGTACATACTACTAATAGAAGTATTAAGGCTTGAATTTGGTTCATTTTTTTACCTTCTTGTACATCGTTCCAAACACCACGTATAAGGTGATATTCATTGTCTTTCAAAAAAGCTACACTTTGTAGAGTTGTCATTAAAGGCTTCTTATCTTTCTCCTTCATACCCTCTATTTTTTTTCAAAAAAAAATTGTTATTACTTAATCATCTCATATCAATATCATACTTTTTATAACAACTAAAATACTAATGTTAGATAATAAGACTTTAATGGTTTTATCATAAATTATTCATTTTAAAGAGTATCAGTTTTGTAGTAGTATTAAATTGATACCTCTATAGAGTTTGGAAAGTAATTCAGGCTTCTTGTACGGTCTAACAGCCAACATTTGAACGAGTCGTTCTCTGTAATAAAAATAAAATTATGTCAAACACACTCCAGTAAAAATGTCATTAATAAATTATCTTTTGAGTTTGAGATACTAGTAGTGTAGTACTAGATAGTTAGGTAATTTTAAGTAGATCTATCTAGAGTGGGTTAAAACCTTAGTAGTAGGTAGTGTATAGTAATTTAGCAATCGTATCGTAATCATCGAATGTTAAAATATTACGACAAACAAGGTTAATTTGCGTATCTCATTTATTTAAACTAAATAGATAAAAGCTAGTTAAGTAAAATTAAGTATGTATGTATCAGTAATAGGAGGATTTTTCAAGAACTCTAGGAATAATTAAGCTTCGTATGATAGTGATAATTATAATTAACATTGAGCTCACCTTAATGGCCTTTTTGAAACTTCTCCAGGTTTACTTCCATTAATAGGTTTAACCCCTAAAGATGGTGGTTGTCCATTTTTCATTAGCTTGTCATTAGTCTTATTATTTTGATTGTTCTGGATTATTTGATTATGGCTTGCAACGATATTTCCATTACTACCCAATGATGGCATCGAATTAGTTGAATGATTGTTATTATTGTTAGTGGTAGAGTTAGAAGATCCGATCCCATTACTTAATTTCTTATTATGGTTATAGTAGTTATTATTATTATAAAGAGTGGAGGGTTGTTTTTGATTGTGTAAAATTGGCGATTGTTCCTTAGTATGTCGATTATGTTGCGGGGCTAAAGACGAAGAATGTTGAGAATAACCAAGCTTTTTCTTGATATCTGTACCACCTTTTATCTTAACTTCTTTAACACTGTAAATAAACAAAAACAAAATAAAAATGTTATTAGAAGTCAAAATATGATTCTATTCTATGATAAAACATACCAGTCCAATTTTCTCTCTTCCTCTACGGTTTTCATCCGTTGTCTTGTAGTCTCATAGACATCATCTTTTGCATGAATTCGCATTTTGAAGGGCAGGGGACCCATTGATTCCAATGACCTACCAAATCACAAAGAAAAAAAATTAGTTTACATATTCAAATTCAAGATAGTATTCATTTAAATATTATGTCTTTGGTATTCTTTATCTCTAAAGCCCTAAAAGAATACAATAACTCATCAATCATTATTTGATTCCCAACTCTATACTAGAAACTTTGTGAACATACCTCTACATAAGGGTATAGAAAAAGTCGGAAGCAAATAGCAAATACCAGTAATATTTCAATATCAAAAGGTTACTTATGATATCATCATCATATTATGTACTAGTAAGTTTAAGAGACTATATGAATGTCCCTACCTATTTAAATACTTATGGAATCACAAATCTAAACATAAAGAAAGAGGTCATCTGCTTATTTTAAAATTCGCAAATCATGATCAATAAATCTTAATACAAATACTTATTATCCTCACCTAGTACTCATTGTACAAGTATTTTACTATATGCTTATGAATGACTGGACTCTAGCTCTAAACTATAGAAAACAGAAAACATCTTTAAAAAATAAGGAAGAATCCCATAATGCCATTGGGTAGGTGAAAAATTCATTCTGAATTCTGACTGATATCTTTCCCATTTAGAATCAACAGTTGGTTTCAATTTCCAAGTCTTGAATATTAAACTACTACTCATCTCATATCAGGCATATTCTATCTTGAAGTTCGAACAATCTGAATCTGAATTCAATTCACGGGATTCTGTAAAAATTAAATTGGTTTGGTGTTCCTTGTCTACTGATACTGATATGATAGGTAGTACCCATCAGCCATCAGATCAGTGTGTTGTTGTTCAAACTCGTGGAGACCTTCTTTAATATTCAAATCGCAAAATATCTCAAATACTTACTAGTTATATAGTTTAAGTACTATATAACTAATGCTTATGAAAAATCTTGATTATAATTTATTGAAACAAGAAATCCTTCGCTAGGTACCTTTAAAAGCTTTAAAGTCTAACTCCTATACTATAGTAGTAGTAAATATGATTTATACATAAATTTTCAATAAATAATACCATACTATTATCATACAATATAAGGCATAAAGAAGTGAACAACATAATATTATTCATATGGAGATATTTTGCAATGTGTGTATTCTATTTCTATTGTACTATCTACCTTAGCACCTATTGCAAATTGCAAATTGATAAAATATCAAGTATTTTGCAGGACTTGTCTAGTTTAATTCAAACCTACCTTGGTCTTTACACTTTACTATGCAATTATATCATTAATTGGAAATTGAGTAAATCAATATCTTAAACTTTAATAAGTGTGTGTGCTCTGGCACATGAATCGAATTAAAAAATTGCTTACTCGTAGATTTAACTATCTATCCATCCATTTACATACTTAGGTACCTATATATTTTCTAAAGTATTACGAAATATCCTAGATAATTTTCTAAGCTATTAAATATTACTTCATTTTCAAATGATTTAAAACTCATTTTAGGCTAAATTTTGATTTTTTTAAATCTAAATATTCAAAGCATATTTGAGCATCTAATCTTGGATTCCAATTTCATCTATCGTAAAGTTATATTCTGTAGATACCTACATAAAATTCATTCAAAATTTTTCAATACAGTTAAAAAACTAATATCTAATCTTAAATCGTATTTCGAAATAGTCTGTCGATTAATTAAGCTAATACCTACTAGATAGGTAGTATGTAACTTTGCAATTCTCCCTATATTTTTATCCTAGGGATAAAATTTACATTAATAATTAATCTACTGCAAATATAATTTTATTATGCATAATATAATATATCTATCTGCATACTAGCACTTTAGGTATTTGCATTAATATTATATGATTCAAATATACTCGTAGGTATGTATACCTAATAAAAAAATTTATTATCACGTCAACCACATGTCTCGATCGTCAGCTTTATTTGTTTTAATTCATCTGTCATTCTATAAATACATACTTTTCTAAAAAATAGAATGACCAACTATAAATGTCAATAGAGTCAATATTTTAATCCGCAGATAGAGATTATAAGCATGATAGGATAAATGCATTTTTTAAACTTTCCTTATTTCAATATCGACCTAAAGAGAGTAATCAGTACCAGTACACATATATAATCAATTTCCAGATCAAACTATATAACCAATCGACAACCATTTCATGTAGGTATGTATAATCGCCAATTGAATCTCAATGTTCTTATCTTTTTTTAAATTCACTAGATAGTTAATGCAATGGTATGGTATGCCAATAAAAATATGCATAAAGTACATAAAAATATACATCTATTAATTTACTTTCAATCAATATCAAGAATGTTAATCTCACCTTGAACCACATTGTTGAATGCATTCAAATCTGCCTTGGGGTCCCTCGATATCTGCATTTGATGAAAGACTAAATTCAAAAGAATGACCATCGTTGCCCTTTGTTGACGGGATATGTATTTTCTGTAAAAAATGAAAAAAAAATGACATTATAAGCATTTAATCATAAAATAACTACTAACTATCTAGGTAATACAAATATGCTAAAAACTTAATGAATTACTGGTTTATTTTCACTTTTCAGATTTAGATTAAGATTAACAAATTTACAAAGTAGTCGAACCTACTATTTGTAGTATAGTGATATCAATTTGTATCTCATAAAAAAACAAGCGAAACGAAATCGAGATCTTAAAATCTACTAACCTAAACATCTTTATCAAATTTGATTTTGGCTTTTTTTTATACGTGTAGTACTAGTGCCTAATCCATGAGAGTTTATATGCTCTACTCTTGCGTCTTGGGATTAGGAAAAAAAATTGAGGTAAAAAGTTGAACATGATGATCAAGACACTTTCAATGAGTGATCTTTTTAGTATTTTTGAAATTTTTTAATATTACTTAGGTAAGTATACGAGTACTACTCAGACAATGGAAAAAACTGGCCTAAATTTAATCATTTACTAGTTAGTTAACTTGCCTTGACAAGTTTTCCAACTTATTCTAAGCGAGTATTCCACTTGAGAGAATTATAAAAGTTAAATATTTACAATTCAAGCCTAAACATTAAACACTTTGAGTTTCGAATCAAATAATTTGGTTCATACATGCCTAACATAGTTGATTGGGAAATTTGGGAATAAGGTAAATTTTATCTGAACTAGGTATTGATTGTTCCTAAATCCTAAAATAAAATACAGAATTACAATATATATCCTGAAATAAGTAGGTAGAGGTAGGTATTTTAAAATTCAATAATTTGTATTGTTAATTGTTGTCTAATACCTAAAGTAGTATAACTGGCATAACCTCAAATTAGGTTTGTTTTTAAAGCTTTAAATAATTCATAAAGACATTTCTTATTTTGATTGTTCAAAGACCTCGCCACAGATTTGAAAAAATTCAAATTATTTCGTACATAGGTACATCTCTATTCTGATTCTGATTAGATGATAAATTTTGTAATTGATACAAATACATATGTGTACATGATACATAGGTACATACGCAGTTGTTGGCATTTCGAAGAAAATCTCGAAGGATTAACAAACTGATTCTGATTCAGAGGACACAAACAATACACATAGTATTATAATGTATAGTACATAGTAGTAAAATTATTCGCAAAAAAATTCAAGTAAAAGCTAAATATACCTTCAGATAACCTAGATAAATGTAAATTTTTTTATTTTAGGTAGGTGGTAGAAATAGCATTGAACCGAGCCACAAAAGTTCATACAAATTAAAACTCGAGAGATTTGGGCACAAGTGTCTAATAAATAATAAATAAATAACTACTACTTAGGTACTAGATACCTACTTGTAAAGCAAATTATATCGAAATTAATCGTCACCAAAATATTGCCATGTCCAAGCCAAAACAATGAGGAAGTATGTATATTATTTGTAAGACATAAATAAAGGGCGTGTTTCAAAGTTTCAGATATTGACTAAAAAAATCATAAAAAGTGCTTAAAATACACTTTTTTCTCAAGTATTTCGATTAAAATGTGCCTTTTTGTAGACATTAGACTTGTAGACATAGACATACTCTACATAGTAGGTAAGTTGCTAATAAGATGTAATCAATAGCAAGAATTCCTTGGCCTATAATGCTTAAAAAACCACAAAAATTCTTGAAATAAATATTCAGAGAAAAAAACTTGGTAAATTTGAATATACCTTAAAGGTACCTACTCTATCATGCTTTTCTGCAATAAGTGTTATAAAAAGATACAACAATCCAAAGTATATGGACTATAGTATATCGTTAAAAAACGCAAATAACTAATAAAATTTCATAAGAACCTCAGAATGGTAATATATTTAGATAAATGCATCATATCACGATGATTACATTTTACAATTTACCATTATGATAGATCTCATGGGGTAAAAAACAAGGTCTTTTTCAACAGGAAGGGAAATATCACATTTTACAAGACCAGACAAGGTGAAGTAAAAAAGCAAGTTCACTAATTTATTTTGAAAATATTGTATCTGATACTACAGACTACAAGGTATCAATAATTTCATCTCATGTCACATATTCGTATCTGAAGATACTTTCAAGTAGTATTTTCGAGTCTTTATTAAATGCTATACCTAGTCTATTAACAAATCACAATGCAATGCATGACTTGCTATACTTATTTATTTATTTTTGGGTGTAAATTTGAGGACTATTAGAGGCGTTTTTATGCTCTAAAAAGCTATAAATTATACAAAAAATGCATTGGTTATAACAATTTTTTTTACCGAGCTCGACTGGACTTTCAACCTTGGTCAGTTGAACATCAATTCGTTATTATCAATGCCAAGTCAAACTTGAGTCTTTTTAATAATGCATTTCTATTCCTGTCCTACCTATATTAGTTTTTATAATTTATCTCTACAACATACATGATTTTTTTTATCAAACTACAGCTCTAACTATACTGATAGGTATATAAAAATTTAGAGATTTGAATTATTAAAAGCTCATTTCTATCTACCGTTCGTATCTGACTCTTAATTAAAATTCAATACAAAATTAATGCAGAGAGATAACTTTCATATTTATCTTTCACCATAAAAAAAATGTTTATCATAAAATTATTGAGAAATTAAATTAGAATCGAAATTGAACAAATATGGCAAAACCAAATACGATTTTGAATTCAATTTAAATATTTATAATTGGAAATCGGTAAAGTATAAAGTACCTACAAATATTTTCACTTTTCTATGAATTACTGTGAATTCACTTTTTACTAAAAAAGCAGGTAGATTGTTTGGTATTGTGAATAATAAAAGCAATTCTTTGAAATTGTAAACAAAATGGAAACAATTACAATTTATATTAACTACTTTGGTATATTCTATTCTATTACGTATGTAGTTGTAGGTATATAAAAAAAATGAGCTGTAATTATTGTAATTTCTTACAAATTACATGTGTGAATATGGTTTTAAAAAATGGTCTACAATTATCCCCCCTTAAATGGGTTAAATAATTTCTAAAAACGGAAACCATTCTAGTAATTTCATACAAAAAAAGTACAAGTACATAACTGTATCTGCTAATATACCAAAACAAATGATTGAAATGACTGAAATGCTGAAATGACAAATGGGCCAGATGATCAAAATAAGAGCTTTCACACTCTATCAAATGTTTAGGCATTTTTATATCCGGATCATTATAATCATAATCAAAATTATAATATAATTATCCCTAAACTATCTATATCTAATCCAAAATATGCAATAAAGATATGACTATGACTCGATTATCATCTGAATTTCCATAAAAGATGAATCTAAATCCTCATTATTTCGCCATAATACTTCGTATTATATCAAAATCGTATTAAAATACCTATCTGTAGGTAGGTATTGAATAATAAATAAAACAACCAAATTAACGGAATCAGATCAAATCGAATCGAATAAATTCATCTAGATTAGATCTAAAGAATAGAACTAAACGAGATTTTGAGGCTCGTGGTGCTGACAAGCATTTTAGACTTTACTAGAGGAAAAAAAGAATTGCAATTTCAATTACAGATATTTAAGTTTCATTCCAATGACTGAGCAAAAAAAATATTATTTCCTCAAAAACTCAAACCAGACTTTGCACACTGGTACTTTAGACTTTAGGCCAGACTCAGACGAACTGCTGTGTCCTATCTACCTACAAACTACAATCACTACTAGTACATGTGTGAACTATATTTGAAGCATAAAATTATAAAAATTATTTCACCAAGTATCATTTGAATAACCATAATTTGAGAATTTGAGTAAATCAAAAGCACTTTCTTCGTTCCATTACTATAAACATAGGTAGATATGCTTTTGGTAAATTTAAAATCTCAAATTTTTCTTGTCTATCTAATGTAAATAGAAACCTTTATGTTTATGATATGACACACATTTCAATTCACGATCACTTAAAGCTCTATTTCTATTGTTAAATAGTTAAGGGATTGTTTAAAATTTATAAATATGCATTTCCTCGTTATTCAAATGTGCCTAATGTCCAAATATTGAGCTGACCCATTATAAAAACAAACAAGTATACAAGTATGATATTTTAGATTTATACCTAGTTTAGAATTAATTAAGATTGACCGTTTAGACAAGTTACATTATAAGATAGATAGTAATAAAAATTTAAAAAATGAGACTTCATACAGTGCGGACAAGTGCTTAATTGGTAAACAATTCAGATCTCAAAGGGAGTTTTAACTATGAAATATTTACTTGACCAATCAAGTGAATAGAATAGAATAGAAAAAAAACTCTTTAAATTTTTAAATGTAGTTTTCCATACAAAACAATCATAAAAAAAAACAAATAAAAATAAAAGGCTCATAACTTCAATAATACGCTTTTTATATGATGTATTTACTACTGGGAATGGAAATATCGGTCGAGTACACTTTGAGATCAAAATTTAAAATTAAGACCAATCCCATAACATAGCCATATATGTAAAAATGTATGTATTTACCTAGCTCTCTTACGAGAAATAATGTTAGATTTCTCTCAAGAATCTCTCAAGATATATTAATTCTAATTTATGCAAATGATTCTAAATGAATGAAGTACCTACATTAGATACTATGATGTACAAGATAAAAAAAATTTGAACTCAAAAACAAAACCCTACCCATAATATTAAAAATCTTTAAATTTGAATCCAGACATTATTTATAAAATATAGATCTTACTGTGGTATGATACAACTTTTATTTGCAATTTGAATTTGAATTGATTCTTGAGCAATCCTTCGTACTTTATGACTCCGATCAAATTGATTTAAGGCTCGCACATACCTTTTGTATGTAATTATATTTCATAAATTTTATAAAATAGAGGTAGTATAGGTAGGGTACTACAATAATTCATAATATCTATAATTTAAAGTATATTGGTATCATTAGACTTGGACTGTAGACTGAAAGTCCTCGTAAAATTTCGAATGTGCAATGAATACAAATTTAAATTGGCCAAATTCCAGACGCTCTCTCTCTCTCTTTCTAATTCTAACCTAAACGCCAACACAACACTCGAATCTCACAGTAAATACATAGTACGATTACATACCTATAACGGTTTATAAGATGTCTATTTTTTGTAAATAGAATGATCTACTAATAGTTCGAGTCATTTAAGAAGAATCTTCAATTTTACCTCTAGATAAGTACAAGTGTGGGTGGTAAGTATCATCAATTCAAAATCTTAAAATTGGAATCAAAAGTCCTTAATCGTACATCACTTGACGATTAGGGACTAAAAAAATATTTAAAAATGAACTCGAAATTATTTACAATTTACACAAAAAAACACCTTATCTATAAATTCACACCATTTATTAATGAATCATGCCATACAGACTTCATACAGTAGGGTACAGCAGTCTACAGTACGTTTCGAAATGTAAATTTACCTATAATATGCACCCTACATTTAATCAGAAAACTACCAGACCTTGTATTCAATTTATGCTTATTTGACACAATTCTCTAAAATATCTAGTAACTACTGCTGATATTCACCTGTCTGATTTTGATTCCTGATAAATTTTGGGCTATACTCATACAAATAGCAGATATCAGGTTCTATTTAAGCCCTAAAGGCTCTTAATTTCGCTTACAATATCAATTTTGATTGCACAAATTCATGCATTTACTAATTTACTATCCTAATTTTACATTTACCTATATAAATCAGATCTGAGAATTCTGAGATGCAAGTGATATCGACTAATTTTTAAGATACATTTCTTAACGATATCATACCACCTGCTGTCTCAACTTATTAACTCTTTTATTTACTTTTCATCAAAATTTTTACTATCTATAAGCATACTAGTAGGTAGGTACAATATTACTAACGTCAAAATTTTAGTTATGCAAGCGAGAGTACAATCTACGTATTAGTGCATTTACATAAGTAGTTCTATAGATAATAATAGCTATAGACATGGGTATATTTCAAGACTCAAGATTTTTTATCTCTCTCTCTTTTTTGAAACATTTTTGCAAAGTCATTTACTCATTTTGAGCATTCGTTTTTTTTTGCCCAAAATTACTCTACTACTAGTACTAGTAGGGTAGTACAACGTAGATGAGATTGCATAAGTCAATCTCGCTGTGGTACACTCGGTATTTAGAGTACAAAAAAGTATACTTATGTCATTAAATTAAGTTTATTTATAGAGGTTTTCTAAAGAAAAAGAATGTATTATTACACGCGAAAATATTCTTATGTAGGCCAGCATGCTTTATTATTTCTATCAGTAGTACCTACCTATTATAAGTACTTACAGGTCTTTTTTTTAAAGGTATGAGACATACTGATACTCATTCTTAGGATTAGCGTGAGAATTTTTTTATACTTAATAAGGTGACATAAAAAAGTTTTGCGTAATACCTCGCTTAAATCCCTTGTAGGTACCTAAAATGATTTACAATCTTACTGAATTCTGAAATCACAGAGCATAATTAACAAATTTTCAAGTAAATTAAGCGAAAACCGATTATTTAATTTTAATACTTAGGTAGTACATAAAAAGTAAGTAGTACATTATGTACTATATAATGTGTCTGTACACTTACAAAGAGTCATAAAATAAAGTCACGTAATTGATGGATATTTTGCCAAGTTTATAGAGTACAATTGTATAAGACTTGGATAATACAGAGCAATTTGAAGATAAATCCTTTCCAAAGGTCAACAAGACAATACCTAGATAAATCATCTTATTTATTCAAAATTCAAGCCTTATTAACTACTACTTTTCTTACGTATATCTTTTAGAATTAAATGCATTTTTTGCATAGCCTACAGTAAATTAGAATCACCAATTCTAAAATCTGACGATGAGTTTTATACGTATAATAAGGCTAGAATAAATAATAATAAAAAAAGGTCAGTGTTTTCAGTTTGCATTCAAAGAAAATAGAAATTACAAACAAATTTAAAAATGCAACTGCAACCATAAATAATTTGATTCTTGTGTTGATAATAGGTAATCATAGAATAAAAATATACAAAGCTTAAAAATACTTATACAGATATATCGGTACCTACTGCCTATTACTACAATCGAATCCAAGAAGATATATGTATAATAATAATTCCCGACAATCTCATCAAATATCTCATTTCCTACAACAAAAACAAACTATAGCTGATATAATCCAATCTTACAAGATACAAAAAATACATGAAAGAGAAGAAACAAAGCCAAGATAAAATATTTTAAAGATTGAAATCTATCTGATATCTAAATATCTTTTAGCTTATGTATGTATATGAATAAAACAAATCATAAACCTCCCACATGGATTTTAGATTATATTTTTCTTAGTTATTATTTCAATATAATATTTCTCATCTCAAACTTTCATCTGAATGTATCTGACATGTAATCCAAAAACATGGAGTAAATATACATTTAATAGCAAAATCAAACATACACCCACATTACATTTACTTGTACTTTTCTAGGTACAAAATATGTACAAAGCCATAGTTCTCAATAAATGTCTAGAAATATCAGTAATCTACTCTTTGTGTCAATTGATAGAGTAATTTAACACCAAAAATCCAAAAATACTTTGGAAATAATGCTGCCAAAGTTTTAAAAGCCACATTTTTAGATAAAAGTAATGTACCTAGGTATATATAACTGGAAATAAATGAAACTGAACCCAAAAACAAAAGTCCAATTCAATCATATTGATCCGTATTTACAGATAGTTTCAAGTTTCAGTCTTAAAAGCAGAGGCTTAAAATCCATTAAAAGTTGTCATTTCATTTTTCTTTAGAATACTGTATATCTCTTGTGTTGTCTATCTAAAGATGTGGGCCTTTTTATTTTTATATTTTTAATTAGAATTTAGAATTAGAGCAGACTTCTAAAGCCTACACTCTAAATTCTAAATAGCTAAAAATGACTCATTAACTCGTTCATTCAAATCTGCCTGCTGTAGAATTTAGTTTAAAAGTTTAAGAGTTTGTCTCAAGTCTGACTGACTGACTGAAGTGAAAGTGAAGAAAATTATGAGAGCAGAGTATCTTGAACATTTGGGATTTGGGATGAGAACCTTAAGTTAACTATTACAATGTAAAGTAATATAATGCAATGTATCTTGTATCTAATGAATGATACAACTATACAGTTCTGATACATCTAGTTGAACAAAGTAGAGTAAAGTAAGACAAGTCGTGAACCTCCAATAAATAAAATAAAATACAATATTTCTCTATGTAATGTAATGTACCTACATTCTTATTTATTTTAAATCTTGTAATTTACAGTGAGTGCAATGCAATAAATGCAATCTGCTTAAACAACCTACCTTGTCTTGTAAGTAACTTTACTTACATATATAGAGTACCTACCTAGGTATATAGAACTTTAATGGAATGATAAATTGTCGAAAATGTAATAGTAATAGTAAAGTAATAGTAAATAAGCTACCTACTTTGTATTTGTAATAATGAAAATGGGCATGATAGTAGTAGTAGTAGTGTAACTTGGAGCTTAAATGTATGGCTGGGTTGGCCCTTAAAATTGTACTACAAATTCTACAAAAGCAAAATAAGCTTTCTAATTTTTCAAATCTCGACTCTTTTTTTTTGTCTATCTTATAAGTATCTTGCTACTACATACAAGTAAAATACCTAAAAAAGATTATTTCATACATTTAATTTAGAGATTACAAGAAAGTGCAGCATAAAGTGTAGTAGATACTTTTTATAAAGTTGCAATTCTTGATGTCCAAAAAGCGCATCCGTGCAATGCATTCTAAAAACTCATACCTTACTATATCTTTTGTAATTATTTTTTTCTCAAATCTCAAATCTATTACTATACTTCTACTAGTATAATTAAGTATACTAATGCTACTATCATAGGTTGGTGGTATAATAAAAGACTAGACAGTCAGACCACAAAAATGAAAAGGCAAAAATTTCCTTGAAAAAATTAAGAAATATAAAATGCGAGTCTCCGTTATAATTTATAATTAAAGTGTCTATATACCTCAACCAAAAAAAAGTTTAATTATTTATAGCCTTGTTGAAAATGAAAAGTAATAGGGCTGATAGTAAGGTAGGCATTGCATCAATTAAGAATTTTAAGATCCTAATAATATATAAATTAAGACAGGTCTAGGATTTGAAAAAGAGGCTACTACAAAGGATGTACTTATTACCTAATTAAATATTGATGAAAGATCCATAAATCATAGTAATTTTAGCTAATTTACTAAATTAAGTTTGTAAAGCAATTATAATCACTTCTTGATTCTTGACATAACAATTAGAGAATAATTTAAATTTTAAAATGCCTTTGAAAACGGATGTTTTCATAAAACAATTGGCTTAAATTGATAACTAAACTACATATTTGCTCTTTATATAGGTAGACAGTTAGACAAAATACAATTTATTTAAAGATAGTAATTGACTGTAATAGTATAATATTTATTCATTACTCATGAAATGAAACAAAGTCTATAGTCTGTATAGATATAGATATAGATATAGATATTTAAATTTTGAGCCATTGAACCTTTGACTTTCCTGTTTGAAAAAAAAATTATAGTTTATTTTCTAACTAAAAATGATAAGTACAAATCTATGATTAGATATCATTTTTATTACCATATACTCGTAGGTAGCTAATTAATTCTATTGTTCTTTAAAAGCCATATTTATCAAAAAATTTCCAACTATTTAACAATGTACAATTTCAAAAACAATTTCTTATTCGTAGTATGTACGAGTACAATACTATAAACTATTTACTTTTAAAATTAATTAATTTATTACCATCCATATAAAAAGGCAAATAAACTAACAAAATCAAAATTTACTAGGTAATTAGTAATTACCCTACTTAATTTATTTTCGAACGGGAACTTACGATCTGGCTAATTCTTTATTGGCCAAGATTAAAATCGAAAAGTGTATTATGTTTTTTAGGCATAAAATCAGAGTATAAAATAATCTGTAATTAATCATTCTAATTATTTTTTTCGATTCAGTCGAAGAATACTAGAGTATGTATTGTATTTTCTATTAGCAGATAAGCTCAATGCCTGATTCAAAAAAAAAATCTCAAATTGCATGCTACAATAAATAGGTAATACTTTAAATGATCATTCTAAAAGATAAGGAATGATTCTAGTCTAGTAATAGTTACTAGATAGTTTGATCTATTTATCAAAATTGGGATTTGAGATTTTACTAGGGAAGGTATTACAATAAGAATTAGAATGTCTGGAGTAGGTACCTACAATTTCCTAAAATCTCTAAAATTCGCTCGATTGATCATCTAACTAATCTAAGAGATATCAAATCGATCTTTTAAAAATGCATAAAAAAAACAATGATAAACGTGAAATACATTCAAATTCCAAGAAAAAAATTCAAATCTTCTAAAAGAGCAGTGTTACTGTGTTACAAATACTATTATATAAATGACAAACAATTTTTCAACATTTTTGTACAATTATCTATTTCACAAAAAAAAGGTTATTTACTTTATTTTTATGTATTTACAATCAAATACCAGACACTACCACTCTATAAAAGCTCTTTTTTCTAGGACACGTTCGAATCGAATACTCTTTCCTAATTAATCAAAAAATTTCTTTTCCTTTTCCTCATTAGATATTGTATAAGAATTTTATTTTACTAGTCTTTCTATTACATATATTACCAAGTACTTGTAACTTGTATCCCCCAGACATGGCAAATGCAAAAGTATAAAATAATAAAAATTCACACCAAATCTGAGATATCTACCTTTCTATAAGGTACATTACAATACAATTGCAATAATTATAGTTATACCTACTATTTGATTTTTGACCCTTTGCATAATTATCTCATATTTTCTATCAAATTACTATCATATTAAAAATGCACTTTTTAGAAATAGAGAGAAATGCATTCAAATTTAAAATCAAGTATTTTAAGGTAAAAATCACGTATCTCACATAAATATCCTTTAAAAAAAATGAAATAAACAACCTTTTTTTCCAAGAACAAATCTTTCAAATGTAATACCTAATACCTATAGTATGCACTTTTATAGACAAGTACACTAGCTATACTGTATAATATTTAACTGTTCTTCATATGAGATTCTAATTTTAGTCTGTATTAGGAGCTGGTAAATTTTTGGGTACATAATTAAGGTCAATTATGAAATATTAATTTATTATATAAAAATTTGGAAAGAGTATAAGAAATATTATTACACCTAATGTCTATTATATAAAATCAGAAAAAAAATATCAGACAAATCTCTGTACATATGCCAAATAAAATAAATAACCTTCTAGTTTAATAATAACAGCATAAAATCCAGGTTATATACTTTTATACCTATACCTACATACAATAATATTATTATGGTATTAAATATTAAATTATATATCTGTAAGAGATAGCTAACCTAGAGTCTAGAAATATGGCAAAAAATATACCTCATCATAATCATATATGATCTTGTACTAGTATAAGAGTACAAATGTGTTCCATTGAAGTTGAAAGAAAAAATTAGACGCAATTAGAGTCAGTATAGTACCCTACATACATACTAGTACATATTCCTAAATCCTAATCTCTTGGCACAAAAACTAATACATAAGAGTATATGTACTAGTACAACTATAAGGCATATTTATAAAGTATACTCGAATACTAACACTACTTATCTATAGGTATGTATGATATATTTATCTCAATTCCAGATGCAACAAACATTTTAATTTTAACCTCCAATACTACCTTACCTATACCTACAATATTCAATTCTGTATAATTTCTAATTAGGTAGGTAAAGTGATTTTGAAAAAGGTAAAGTGTAAGTACACATGAACATTACAGGTATAAGCTTACCAGCTTAATAATAATAATTTATTTCTAAAAATTTCTCTCTTATTACAAATCCAACAATACACTTATGGTAATGTAGATATACAATAATAGTCTGCAGCTTGATGATTGCAAAAATTCCAACAAGTGCAACCTCAATCCATTATATTTTCGCTCTAAATTTGAATATTTTTCTTGCCTATACTCGTATACTACATATTATTTACTTAATTATTTCAAATATTCATCACATCATAATCAGTAATCATTAATGATGAGCTTATACCTATTAATAAATTAATGGATAGAAATAATAGCAGTATAATTAGGCCTATATAATGGATTTTTTTTCGTTTCCTATACCTTAGCTTTAACTGTCTCTCTTTATAACATTAGTAAATGTTATAAATAAGATTTTAAAAAATTTCATTTCGTTCAACTTTACAGATCTACAGATATTTAGTCAAGTGTGTCCAAAGGGTAAGGTAAGTAGCAAGTACTGTAGTAGTAATCATATCATAATCATAATCTTTAAAAAATTTATGTCGCACAGTAGTACACAGTGTAGTAAATTAAGAGAATAACTGTCATAAAAGTACACCTTGTAATGCTCACCGTGCATTCAAAACTATGAAATCGTTAAAATTGTTAAAATTAAATAAAATTATTCTTGTACTAAAAAATATTTATCTCTATTTTTTAAGTATAGGTAGAGTATCTGTAGGTACAAGGTACTACTTAAAAGAGTATGTTTATATCAGAAGTAAATAAAGCTCTTGAAAACTCAAAAAAAGTCGAAGGTCTTTGATAATTTAGATAAAAAATAACTTTATCCATAAACATTTTTAGCCATATAAGTATAAGGACTATAGACTATATGTTAAGCATCTCAAATATGAGTATCCCTCTTGTAGGTATCTCGATCTCGATAAAGAATTCAAAAAATGGGCAATTAATTTTAAGCACATGTAATGGATTTGATTTAATACATTTTCGTTACTAAATGACTCTTGGAAAAATTATCAACCAATTCAGATTCTACCTATTAGGTACTATACATGTATCTACCTATGTAACTACTTATTATTCTGATTCTGATGTAATCACAGACAGTCTCACTCATGACAGTAGTCAGTTTATAATATAATAAAATAAAATAATGTTTGTATAATCTATGTACCTACTAGTTGAAAAAGCAACCTGACTGAGCAACAAGCATAGATGGATATAAGAACGATATTGACCTCTGGCGAACTCCTTGGGTCAAGGAAATTTATTCATCTTAAAAAAAATCTCGCAGAATAATGAGAAAGGGGAAACAAGACGAGTTACTTTACTTTGAAAAATTTGCAATTGGCAACATAGCCATTTGGCTTTATAAACTATAAAGTACTTACATACTATTACTGAGATTTCTTGCTTTTAAGAAGAGAACTTTTATTCAGTTTTCCTCAATATTGATAGTATAATCAAATGATATTATTCATGTAATATAGTAATCGTTCAAACTTCAATTTTCAAACTCAAACAAATTCAAGCCGACAACTAATAATATTAAATAATCTACCTCTACAGATAGCTACGAGTATATATTTTGAATATTCAAAACTTGAGAAAATCGAACGCGTGTATCGTATACCTACTAGTGTACAAGTATAAATATGTCTGGCTCTATATATTTCTTGTGGATTATGGAAAAAAAATCTCTTAAAAGCAATTTCTAAATAAATAAGATTGAGATGCATGAACAAGTAGGTAAATGACGACTTTTTCGATCCTACAAGAATTTGACATTTGAATAGCGAATTTCGAAAGTTAGCGTCAGATTTATTTTCGTGATTTGATTGAGTTATATTTTATTACAGTATAGTACACATGCCTAAAGATATCTACTTACTTTTTTATGACTCGTCTATCGAGGATAAATTTTGTAAATAAAGCTTAATATAAGTATTTTACTTATTTTGTTATTTGCATAATTTAAAATAAAAATCAAGTACCTAATCTATGATTAATTCTCTAATTATCTTTTAGCAAAATATCATCAGTGCAGAGAACAGAGAGAAGAGATTAAGAATCTCAAGGATACCTAAAGAAACGACGACGAACTCCAAACTTTCAAATTCAAATTCAAATCCTAACATTATATTATTTACATTGAACTATCATCATCATTATCATCATCAGGGCAGGATTACTTAAAAAAAACATAATATTTATTAAATTCATTGTTCAAAAATATAAAGACAGAACAATGCTACTGCTATTAATGCTACTAATGTCTATTTAATATTTAGGTAGAAACCATAAACCAAGACCAAAACAAATGTGTAATACGAAATACAATTTTTTTTTACTATAGACTATTACTGATATTATAATTATAATTCAACAAAACGCAAATATAATAAAAAAAGACAGGTTGGAATTTCCGAGAAATTTTTTGAATGAGAATTCTAATTATGTATGAATCATATCATCCCATAAAAAATGCTTTAATCTGAATACGCAATATTTAGGCTATTTTTTCAAAACTCCAACTCCAGAAGAGTTTTAAGATCAATTACAAGAGGCATAAGAAAGTACTGCCTAGTACCTATATACCTATTAGCAAATATATATGATTGAAATAGATCCGGTTTCTCTTGAATTCAAATTCTAATAATCTAATTCAGTTCAAAAATGTTTCTACATATTTAAGTAGGTATGCTAGTACATACATAGTACAAGTATGTACGTGTTAGTAAATTGAAGTTCATTCTATTTTAAACCTACTCTAATTTTAGTATCTAATTTTAATTGGAAACCTTGAGACTTAAGCATTTGCATAATATGCATAACAAAATATTCATTTAATTATAAAAATATAGTAGAAAGGTCCTCATCACCAAGCTTGAGTACCTACCTAATTTAAATTTAATTTATATAATTCAAAATAGTCAATGCATTGTATTGATCAATGAGAGTACCTACCTAAGTCTCGAGATTATTCCATATTTAATTTTGCAAAAAAGTTTGATTAAAAATCATTAAAATGCTAATAGTAATTACCAATGCTAATGGATAGATATGCAAAATTTCACAAACTTTTTTATAACAAGATTTTATAATGATTATAGCACACTTGATAAAAAAAATGATCAAAAAAAGTGCTTGAGTATTCTATCAAATTTGAAATCATTACCTACAGATACATATGTATCTAGTAAGTAACAAAAGTGCAGATATAAAATTAATGTAATTTTTTATAATCAAAAGAGTTGGAGATTTCCTAGTATTATAATATACGTCATACCTAATCTAATAGTATACCCCCATTGATTTGATACTAATTTAAATGTTATTTATAAACAGATTAAATTCAATTTTTCATTTGCATGATCATATCCAAAAAAAGAATTAATGGTTAGTTAATCTTATTACTAGTTTATACTGCGTAGGTACAGTAGTATCAGCAACATAGTTTTGCAAATAATTTTTTATGAACCAATACCTAAATAAAATAACCCTATTTGTTCTCTATTTGTTTCGCTCTTGACTAAAATGATTTACTTGATTTAGCCATGGCTTGGCCTATATATTCTGTACTTATATATGCCATAATCGAGAATTGAGACTCTTTGAAGATTTGAAGATGTTAAAGGTTTGGAATTTGGAATGTACCTCATAATAATATAATTTATTAAATTTGAAACAACTACCTACTTGTACTGATAGACATAGTAGTAAGTATATTAAATGTACAAGTAGTTGCACAAGTGTTGGCAAAACAGTTATTAAGATTGTTGAATAGAGAAGACATCGTGGACGTGACACAAGAATTCGAAATTCGAATTTTGAGATTTGAGACTCATCATATCCCTGCGGTAATATATGTTTAATATCTAATGGTAAGAGAAAAGACTTACTTACTTACTACTGGCAGTAGTAGTAGTAATAGATGTAAAATACAGTATACTAATATACACATACTACATTCCTATATGTCTATGGTTAATAATAATAACTGTTATATGCCCTAAATATCATATTTGGTCTTAGACAGAGGCAGCTTCAATCGAAGACTTTTTTAATCTTTATATCATCTATTATAATTACCTACCTACCTACCTATGTATTAAATATGAGCACATAAAGCAGTTAAGCCGACTACATTCCATTCTCACATTGTAATCATGATCATCATATTCATAATACCTATGTACATACATAGTAGTTCTTAAATACCCATATCTCATTCATTTCTTTTTGAACCTGAAAAGAAAGTTTTTTGAAGCGAAAATACAAAACATACCTACATACTAGCTTTAAAATATTAATATTTTTCCATTTTTTCTACTTTAAGTACCTACACATAAATGAAACCTTCTAAACAACAGATAAACATGATAGTTTTAATAGCATATTTTATTTGCTAACTTTCTTAGAACTATTTGACCTCTTTCATTAGAGTACCCTACTTTTTCTTTAAAATTTTTTTAAACTTATATTTATAGACCTACTATTTATAGATAGAAATTTTAAAATATCAAAAAAAAACCATTGTCTTACTCGAGTTTCAAAAATATTTGCTAAACTAAACAATAACTGCATAAAACTTGGAATCTATTTTATCCTTCGATCAAAATTCCTTTCAATTTTAAACATTACTTTTCCAAAATGCAAAAAAATACTAGTACTAGTAGGGGTTTATTTAGTACTATCAGTAGAACCTTTAAACTCGAATTATTTAAATAAGTAAATACATCCTTTTCCGCTCTATCACTTTTGACTTTTGTAATAAAATGCATTTTTTTCAAAAAGGAAATGTAAATTATGTATTTAGAGAGAAGGGGTTCTTGTCTTTTAAACATACATACTGATGATAGTTATTATGTCCTTAGTCGTAGTAAGATATCTCATTCTTTTTGTTCATTGTATTTTTTTAAAATAATACATTTTAGTTGCTGGATTTGGGCTTGGCAGCAGCAGCTGAGCTTGTTCTTACCCAAGCCTCAGCCATTTTCAAAAAAAAGACAAGATCTAAAACAACACACTTGCCAACTACCAAGAAGAGTACAAAATGTATTAAAAACTAACTAACCAGTTGATTATATTGTAATAAGTACTAGTACTTCTAAAAAATATATTATTCAATACAGATATGCAAAAAAAATTTCTTGTAAAAAGATCAAAAACTCTGATCAACTCCGGTCACTTGATTTGATTAAAAGTCATACATTTTGAGTAACTTTAACTTCCGCTTCTTGCCAGCCTTCAGCTTTAGCTTCAGCATTCTTCACATGATTGAAAATGTAACTTGTTTTCTCTTTTTATTCATTTCTTATGTACATAGCTTATTTCACACATTAAATGTCGAAAGCATACAATCATAAATACATAAACATATCAGTTTCTTGTGTACCTATCTGTACTTGTATAACTTGATAGCTCATAGTTCATAGTCAGTTAAGTTCAGTCAGTTAGATTTGAATTTGATTCGATAAAATGTCGAAATGCATGCTGATCAACAATACTTTATAACCTATCTATTAAACAAACTTATTTATGGCATTTTTTTTACTATTTCAATACATTACAGTATAGATTAGATCATCAGGGTGTGAGTAGGTTGAATTTGAATAAGATCAGGTATTGTTAGACCATTTTAGTAATATGTAGTAAGTAACTAGTAAATTCTAAATCCACACTGTCAGAGTCAGAGTTGAACAATGTACAATGATATATTTTTGATATTTATATTTTTGAATTGAATACCTATACAATTTACAATTCAATACAGATTAATACAAAAAAGAATATTAGGAATTCGAATAATGGAATACAGATATACTGAGGTTATTGGTCAGAGCAAAAATACAGATAGGAAATATTTATTATATAATTTTAATAATAAATACTTATTATTGTGTATTATAGAAGATTGGTATTTGGGATATCAATTACACAGTAGGTAAGTACTACCTGTAGGTAGTAGTAAATATGGTCTGATGGTTTTTTACTTTTTTTGAGACTTGCCATGCCATGCCATGTCTTGACCATTTTAGTGCTGTTGCTTTTTTCTCATAATTTGTACAAATATTTAAATCTCCATTCATCCATTGAGTCTAGTAGCAGTAGTTGTAGTAGTCAAGTAGTTTTTTTTTTTTTCAAATTTTTTGTCTAGATGATTCAACTTAAAACTTATAAAACTGTTTATAATTTTGAGAATTCTGAGACTTTCACATCACGTTCAAGTATACGAGTACCCTACTCAAAATAAAATGTTTATGCATCATACGGTAGATTTTATTTTGCGGTTTTAAATCCAAATACTTACAGATATTGTGCAAGAAAAAAAAAATGACAAGAAATAACTTGGTTTTTCAAATATTGGTCAAAACTCTTAAATTTTGTTCATTTTTTTCACACATTTCACACTTAAACTACCCCTAAGGGAATATCATTTTACATTTCAAATAAAAGTAACACTTGACTATGAGATACTAGAAATCAGCAGTTCATTTCAATTTAATGAAACCCAATTTTATATAAATTTAATCTATCATTTAACTTCCTACTTACAATACATTTCCTATATTTACTGCGCCTATAATATGATACTTTACATCATTTTGAAAAATCGATTCATTCCACCTCTATATTACTAGACTAGTCTTATTAGGATATTTAAATTTCTTTCTTAAAAATTCTACAAGCTTCACACTAAATTTACTACTCCATTTAGCCCTTTAATTGATCACTTCCTAATAAATTCTCTCTAATAGTAAAGATTTTTTTGTGCCTACAATACAAGTAGAAGTTTGTGCAATTTAAAATTTATAATAATCTCATATTACTTGAATTAATAACGACTTATAAATAAAATACTAGCTAGCAGAGTACAGATAAAGCATTGAAACATGAGAATAGAGAATGCTTCCTGTCTTTTTTTTATAAAAAAAATTTAGCTTTAAGTGCACACTCTTGCTCGCATTAAATTATACTAGTAGAGTATCAACAATCCCAAATCTTAATACTCGAAAAATTCTTGCCTAATCTACAATGTAGTTCACAAGCTTTCATTCAGAACCATTTGGCTTCTGGGAACTAACACATTAGTTGTATTTAGTATTAGTTATTTTAAAGAATTTTTAATCTAAATGTATACCTACTACTATAAAACATGACTGAATATATGTAGGTACTAGAACTAGTGAGAAACTCACTCATTGAGAGAGAAACTAGGTCTAAACTCTCACAAACAGAAACATTTTAAATTTAAAGTTAATTTAAAGTGAAAAAAACCATTTTATCTCATACCTAGTTATCTATTAATTATTAATAAATTTTATTCAAATTGAATTCTAAAACTATATCTATCTACTTCCTAATTTTTTTCAAAAAATTATATTTATTTGATTAGTTTTGATAATAATAATTAATGAGATAATCAAGATTTACAATTTTAAATGGCACAAATCTTCTATACTGTATTGCAGGTAGGGTACTTATACGTGCTGTAGATGTATCTTGTAGATTATGTAGATAGAAATATAATATTGTGGGAATGGGAATAGATTGAAATAAAATTCATTTAATATTCAAGGATTATCCTCATGTCATGAGTAAGAGAATAGGATGATAAGAGAGATTTTTGCAAATCTCAAAACAACCAAGCCCTTTACTACCTATACTATCACCATCAGGCAAAAATATTTACCTACAAAAATTTCTATAAGCAAAGAAATTTTTATAAAGTATCTAGATACTACTACTATCTCTTAGTATTAGACATAAGGATAGCTATACAGAAAGATTTTTTCCACTATGTATTAGCCAGACGTTTTGTACAGATTTGAAAGAGTTCTTGGAATATAGTGAGAAAAAATGTTCTCTACCTCACTACTGATATTCGAGGATTCGAGTCTAATAAATAATTTGAATAAATAATACACACATAGATACATAGTCTCTCTTAATCCATTTATTAGGCCCAAAGAAAATCCGGCAGGTGCAAAAAACTTGACTTCACTGGCTGTAATAGGTACAGAATACTACATGCATAATATCCAACACAATGTACTCACGAAATAATCTCAAAATACAATAGAATCAGATTGAATATTCAAATCTTTCGCTATAATAGTGTGTAGTACTACTATTACAGACATACAGATAGTTCATAAAGAACTTGAATGAACCTTTTAATTAATCAAAGCAAAATTATTATGCCTATCAACCTGTATAAATTTAAATGGCAATACATACCCCTACTACTATCTGTATGATATGGTATAATACAAAATTACAGAATAAATAAGATAGACACCATAATGAATGAGAGTTTAGGTCACACTAACCCCTGAAGCATATTTCTTTTAAAGTGTCCTACAAACCATTTGAAACATTATTTGAAACAATTTTGAGTCTGAAGGACAACTCTTTACCACCATACTGCTGTGCAAATTTGCCATTTAAATTTGCAAAAAAGGTTCTACTATCCAACCAGCTATTATACAAATGTGCACAATGAATAACTAATCTGTAGGTATATTTATACATTTGTATTAGTTTAGTAATCATTTCTTGTTAAAAAAAATTAGTAAAATGCATGAATACAATACAATCATACTGATAGTATTGACTTTGAAACTACGTCTATTTCTACTTTACCTCGACAGTTTTTCAAACACATACAAATGAATCAGCATTTGAAAAAAAAGTCAAATTCAATATCAATATCAGCATCGCAAAATACTTTGCAAAAAAAATCCTACTACAAATTATTGAATACCTTAGCGCCTAGATATCTAGTTACATTACAGTATGTATCTTGTATCTAGATACCTATAATAAAATTTACTCAAGTCAGGGACATTCTAGAATAATAAAAATGGATTTTGTTATGCTATACTATAGTAGTAAGTAGTTAGTAAGATCATTATACCATAGTATATTATTGTGCATTTAAAATATAAATAAAACAATCTGTGCCTGCCTCTCAAATCTCAAATATCTTGAGTATAAACTTGCAGTATAAATGTCGTAATGTTTTTTCTAAATACTTTTTTTATCAAGTACCTCTAGTACTACCTATATCTTATGTCATTTAACATTAACATAGGTATGTATAAGGTATAAGAATTAGAAAATGAAAGTTAATTGTCTAAATCGACCAGAAAGAGTGAAACAAAACAATAAAAGTAGCCTTGATATTCGATTTGATTTTTACTTTGCTTAGGCAAAAAAAATCAGAAATTATATTCATTGAAGGTTTTTGCTGACTATTTCTGAACACTATATAGCAAACCTACAATATTTTATGGTCTTTTTTTCAAGTCTAAATTTCAAATTCAAATGTTTTGTTTATGTAATGCAACGAATATGAACTACTATAAGACTAGCCTCATGAATAGTATAAATATGAATTGATTTATTTATACACAAAAATGCAATAAACTCTCACTATACCAATATCCTTCTAAAAATTTAAAAATACCAGGCCTGAATTTTACAAAATTTAAAATTTCCCTTTTGCATTTAGTAACAAGTATACCTAACCTAATCGTAAGTATAAATTCTCACGCCATGGTCAAATTTCAAATTTCAATACAATGTAAATGAACGATACTAGTATGTATCGGTATATACCTCTCAGCATCAGTAGGTAATGGTGGTGGTCTTAAAATCTTAAATCTTAAAGGAAGTTATTTTAAACCTAAAAGTGATAATATATTTAAGGATACTTGTATACTTTTATAAAAGTTTTCAACTTCCAAAAACCAAAACCATTAATAGCAATAGTAATAGTACTTACCTAACTATAAGTATAAGTACCTAAGTAAGAGTTAAAATAAGCATTAATATTAATGTAAAAGGCAAAAGTCAAAGTTTCAGTAGTAAGTATAAGTAGTAGAATTATAATTTTGAGTTTGAATAGAGAACAGGATAATAGAAAGAAAAGGATGTCGAAATAGAATATAATAAAACCAAGCAGCTCAACATTTAGCATATGATTTGAAATGAACAAATAAATGACAGCTTATATAAGTAAAATACCTACGATGTAAACTATCTCTTTGCATCACTATCATACAATTTATCTATCACTACTCGTACAGTACTACATATTAGCTAGTTAGGTTGTTTTGTTGGTTATTTGTAAAACTATTCAGATACTTATATTAGTAGGTATACTCCTATTAGTAGGTAATAGCAAAAGTACTAAAAGATATCTTTTACGTAAATAATGTATAAAAACCAAGTAAAATAACCAGATACTTATAGTACCTACAGTAAAGTATTTATATTTAATCTATAACCAAATGCTGCTATCCATATCTAGTACTAGTACCTACTAGAGTGGCTGACGATATTTGAGGTGATGGTGATAGTGATAAACATAACGAGATATTCTATAGACTATGACTATGTACTAGTACTTACTATTACTACTGACTACTAGATTATAAAGGGGCCGTAAGCAAAAATTGTACCACCAACCAACAAGTTGGTAAAAGCCAAAAAAAAGTTTTAATCTATCATTGCTAGCTACAAATACAAAATACTTGAAATATTAAGGGGGGAGGGGTATTATATTGGTTTATATTTTGGATTTTGGACTTGAGTAGAAAAAGTATCATAGTTAATGTATAGGTATGTATGATCAAGTTGTTTTAAAAGGATAAAATTGGTGGTGGGGTCGGTAGGGGAGGGTAAACTGGGGCCAGTTGGATTGGAATAGACAATTGGATTGACAAAAATCCCTTTTCCATTCCTCACCACGGCAAAGACTGAAGGATTTCTCGCCTCTTATATACCTCTGCAGAACCACTTTTGTCCTCCTCGTCAGCCCATTTTTTCTCATTCCTCTAACTTATTATGTATCTATGTATACTGTATGTATGTAGTAAGTACTATTAACTATTTACTAGTCAAATATGATAACTACTTGCCTGCTAAATTCACTCATTACGAGCGTGTTATTTCTCATTTACTTTATCTAACTCAAGTTCTGTGATTTGACTTTAACTATTCTATCTCTATCTATCTATCTATATAACCCCCTTAACGGATTTCTAACAACTTGAATATTGAATCCTGCTCAAGTACTTACATTATATTACTTACTCAAGTATAGTTCTATCTAAAAATTTATAAAACTGCCTTTCTGCTACTAAACTGAATATTTCTCTTTAATACATAGTAGAACATACTTACATACCTACATAGTTAAGTAGGTATGTTTTAGATACATTGTCTATCTAAAAACAAGTCAAACCAAAACCAAACCAAACCAACTTTAACTTTAACTTTGCGCATTGGAAATACCAAGAGAGAGATTCTGATTAAATGCCATTACCATTACTGATATAACCCTACCATAACCATATGTGAATAAAAGAGAAGCAACAGATATCTTTTAAATTTAAGTATCTAAATAGTAAGTACATATAGGTATGTGATATAACATAACCATGATATTTTTTTGCAAAATGTATTTTTCCATTCTCCAAGCTATTCACGTGTAGTTAATATTAATAATATTCTTTTATATCAATTAGTATGCAAGCCCAATAACTAATTGGACTTGCATATGTACTATGTACCTATACTATAAACTTATTATTATTTTTTCAACTCTCGAGATACTCGAGAGTCTTCTAATTTGTAATTTTGCAAAACACTTTCCAATAAATTAAATTGAAATGCTTGGCCATAAAAAAAAGTTCAGGTAAAGCCAAAATCAAATCAATCGAAATACATTGTACAGAATTACAAAATAATATACTGATACTTACCTACTACTGATACTATAGAGTATTTTATTTGATTCGAGGGGAAATCCATATTCATAAAATTAATTTATGAATTTACATTTATACTATATAGGTATTGCTTCAACTTTAGATATATACTGTAGTAGAAATAGTATTTTGTTCAAAATAAATGCAAAAAAAGTGAGGGCAAACTATAAAAAAGAGGTCAAAATCAAACTGGAAGGGTGAAAGAAAAATTCTCTAATGAAAATACACCTTAATTATCATTTTAATTCACACCATAAAGCATTTAATTTTAACCTTTCATTAACCTAAAATCATACCTACCAGAACCAGACCAGTAATAAAAACAGATGAAAGTAAATATAAAAAGTTAATAATAAAGGAAAAAAATATATTTTTGAAAATAAGGTCTTTAAAAAAAGCTATCAGTAAAATATTGGCTGACGTCTTGATCTTTCATAAAAGAGCTTCTTTCACATCCTAAAGTTGTGACGTAGTTTATAGTTTATGAACGTAATGCACTACATAGTAAATAGTATGTATAGTGCTAGTACCAGTCTAGTACTCGTACTACTGTTAATACTATAATTCGTAAAAGAATATATATACACTGATAGGATCCAGTAATTTCAAAAAGCATGCAATACAGTAGAGTACTCGTACGTATTATTTCATTTTATACCATAAAGAGAAAGCCACATGATATAAGCTCAAGAGACTTGAAATACGGGTAAAAAGACTGTGCAAACTAGACTTCTACTACTACTACGATAGGGTACTACTATGTATAGTATTTTACTGCAATATTCAGCACAAAAAAATACTACAATCTACCGTAGAAAGATACTTTCCCGAAAAATCTTTTTTGACCATATTGCTGCTTTTTACACAACACCCACTCAAAATTTCGACTCTTTTTTTTCGCGAAAAAGCCCGAGAAAGTTCTAAAACTCATCTCAACACACATGAATAAAATAATCAATTTTATTATCTATCTTGTACATACATTCCACATTACATTACAAGTACCTACATAGTAGGTACATAGTATTTTGAGTCATATTCTTGTGCCTAAAACAGTGAAACTAGAATATTTTTCCTCAAAAGATAAAGCTTGCTATATGTATCTATATTTCAACTTGCATGAAACCTTAACTTGACACAATTTTTACTATAATTTAATTAATAATTTTTCAGAATTTTAACTAAACTAACGCCTACATTGACTACCTTACCATTATGGTTAGTAGTAGCAATCATTAAAAATTCCATTTATGAAAGATTAGGAAAATATCTAACCATATAAAATTTGGCTTGGTTTTACTTTTAAGATTGCATTTTTGTAAAAAATGGAATAATAATACAGGATATACTTTGTAGTAGTAGAAATTGCATATTTGCCATTTGCATACTTGCATATTTAAATTTAATTTCTCTCATTAGTGGTGGTAGAGTTCTAGTGGCAATTGTAATAGCCATAGTCTGTGGTATATATCATTTTTAGTATTACTACTTTGTAGTAGTAGAACAGTAGGTAACTTTAAATTTTTTGAATTTGTTTAGGTAAATATAAAGGTTTGCACTTTTCAAGAGATACGTAGACACTTCTTTCTCTTAATATAATATGAACCATGACCTAGATGATGGGACAAGAATAACCTAATAAAATATAAAATTGGAGTCATCATGCAAGCATTTAGCATATTATACTACCTACCTCTAGAATCCACTTGTTTTAGTATATAAAATAAAGACAACATAAGTATCAGTATACCTTATGTACATACTAGTTCATCATGTACTTTAACGTGTACAATCACAGGGTTTAAATTCAAATTTTTGTGATTGAAATACATGTTAAATGTTCTTATATAAAAACCTTTTCTTTGTTCATTTAGAATGTACAAGTACAAGTAACAACGAGATTCAACAACCTAAAATCTAGGCACGCTAAACAAACCTTGATATTTGGCTTGAGTTTAGTTTAAAAGTTAAATGGTTAATATTAATAAGGGTTTTTTTATAATATGAATTTATGCAGTTAATGTAAACCTTTAATTTAAAAAAGCTCTTTTTCTGAGTATTAAAAACTCTCTAATAAATTCAATAAACATAGTAAAGCTTTCGTAATGCTTTCCACTTTTGGATTTGGTTCTACTCATCAAATAATCTAAATATTTCTCATAAATAACTGATTTCAATAATATTAAGGGTTTGTTTCAAGATTTTTTAAAAATTGCCATTATATAACCTTATCCTTATCATTTTACACTATATTTATATTAGGTAAATGAAATTACAAAGTAAACAAATCATTTTTGATTTTTGAGCATATACTGTAGTAAAGGAAAGGAAGAAATTTTCCAATTTATCAAAAGTCACTTAATTTTAGAGAATAAAGGTAAACACAGCTTTGCTTTAAGTAAACAAACATTTCATTAATACAATTACTACTCGTATAAGAAGTAGTGTATATGCCTATAATTTTTTTATGCTTGACATTTGGAAATTTTTAACTGCAAGTTCTACTATAAACTCAAGGATATAGTTTCAAATATTTCAAAATAATCTATAAATACATAATCTAAAAGGATAGTTAGATTGTAATACGAATATAAACTTAGTGTATAATGTAAATGTAATATAATGTGCAGAGCAATTAGTATTAAGAAATAATCTCAAAAATGTTATCTAATGGACTGATGCATTTTAAATTAAATAGCTAAAATACCTAACTACCTAACCGATATAATTACACAATACCTAAGTACTTGTTTAAATAAGGACTAATTAAAAAGCTGGCTTATGCAAATCAATCAAAAAGTGAGATGAATATGCAGCACATTGCACATATGGACAATTCTTTGTATCAAAAAATTAATCATTATTTTATACTTATACTTATACTAAACAATTTGCTTAGTCATGTGATAATAATTTGAAATGTAATAATTTTAATACCTACTTAATAGGTAATACCATTTATTTTTATCTACATTTTAGTAGCTATTTCCTATACATATCGAATGTGTATCTATTACCTCAAATAAATGCATAATTTTCGATTTTAAAAGTGTTGCTCAATTTGATTTGCACATAAGTTAAGCTATAAAACTATCTACTATTATTACAGCCTGATTCTATGATTTTTTTCATTCATTATTCCGATCAAATCACTACACTACTACTTTGATTTAAAATTTAAAAAGAAACGACCTTCTAAAAGTTATTTTTTTAGAAACCACTAGTGAGGAAAAAAATATAATCACGCTGGGCTAAATAAATTTATTTCAAAAACAAATACTACGTTTTAAATGGGTTTACCTAGTGCCTAGTATCCATTTCTACATGCAAATCACTATTACCTATTTCTATTGAAATATATTGTGTTTTTTGGACTTTTTAAAATAAATTCATTCAAAAAGTATAAATCTCAACCTCATTGTTTATATTGGCTTTATTTTAAATTAAACTTTTTCCATAATCAAGGTTAACTCTAACCACAATTACAATTCAAAGAAAAATACTTATCTATCTATAGCTAATATAATATGTATGTGCAAACTATGTGCAAACTTGGCAATTTTCGCAATACCAAAATAGATATTGATAGCTTGAGCTTAACAAGGTAGCTTAACTAAACTAACTTTGATTATCGAAATGTCCTAAATATTTATTAAATACCCTACTTAATAGAAGCACATTATGTTTAATGTAAATACTCCTAGCCTTATTAATTATCTAATTGCAAGTTACAAGTGTGCCTATAGGCCTAGGATTCACCTTCATTACTATTTTCAAAATAATCCCTTTCAACCTTTTAACTCAGCTTTCAGTTTTAAGTATGAGTAGGCAGGATAAAAACATCTTATATAAAACAAAAATGTCATAAAATAAATTGTCAAAAATGTAAAATGTAGAGTTAAAAGTTAGATTATATTAGTAGATAGAGAGAGACAGACAGACAAGGTAAGGTCATTTAACCTTCATGATTTTATTATTATAGTTTAAATTCAAAATCAACATAAAGTACAGTCTATTTACTAGCTCAAATTTCGAATTGGTTTAGGTACTAGTATAATATTTAAACGATTTATACTTAAAAGCGATGAAATGCTCTTTCAAATATTGCACCAAATATTAGGTATATTTTACTTTAAAAGGATTTTTGTCAAGAGCAAAGACACCTGCAAATGGGTAGGTATATGACCATAAAGTATAAAGTGTAATTGTAAATTCAAAATAACCTCAAAGGTGCAAAATATATAGATTGTTACATAGCCCACAGGCTTTGGAAATATTTATGGATTTGTACAATAGACATCTGATTACTGATGACGACTACTAAATAAATTGAACTATTTCGTAGAATTATCTTATCCTTATCATGATAATTATAGGCAATCTTGTATTATCAAGACACAAACTTTTTAGTTAATAAATGTGGTAGTTGTAGTTTCCCCCAAGTGCTTTTGATATTATTATTATAGATATGATTAAATATTCTATAATTTTTTTTATTGAAAAGTGCCATGAACTCTAGATGAATATAAATGGATTCTCTATTATCGTCTATTTCCATTCATTGACATTGAACAATTACTAGTAATAGCTAGACTAGAAATATTTAATAATAATAATTAGGCAAATCCAGATGGTACGTCAGTTAATCGTTTAGCAATACAAAGTACAAGGTATAAAAATGGGTTGTAAAACAATAGAACAGGATTAATGGAGAATTGAGGCCTTTCGATAGAATTAATTGAACGTTAGCTTTAATGTCAACTGCCTTTAAAAGGTTTTTTTGAGAAAAGCTTACTATATAGTATCTATACATGTAGATACTATAGGCTATAAAATATAAGGTCGTCCCTCAAAAATACTCAAACAAAACTTACTTGACCAAATTTTTATTCATTTCAAATTGTAAAAAAAAAACTTTTTAATTTCCTCCAACTAGAAACTTGAAGTCTTACTTATATGGTTTAATTTTTGATCTTGTCCTTTTCATTTTACAACAATTGCATTTTTTAAAAGATACATCCATACCCATATACATACTACTACTACGGATAGTAAAATATAAATAAGCTTTGTGTATATAAGTATCCATACCTAGGTTAGGTATACGATTATCGAGTGTGTCCTTCTTAATAATAGTCAAATGACCCTGCCATTTGCCAAAGTCGTATTCTAATTCTACCTATCCTATTACCTATAGATGTTTGGCGACAATTTAATTTTTTAGATTTCAACTATTCTCATTTATACTGATAGTATGGTATAAGTACGAGTACAAGTAGTAAAAACTCAAAATTACCTCTGTCAGTCTAGCCTATTAAAATCTACCTTAGATTGAATAGTAAGGTATTATAGATTTTACCTATCGGTATACCAAATTCTTGTAGATGAGGAATTGGAAGATTAGTTTGCCATATTTTATTTTATACCACTTTAAACTTCAAAGTAGTTGATAAAACTTGACTCAAAGAAGCTTCAACTACCATGAAATGAAAGGAGATAATGATAATGATGTACAATTATTCTGTACTAGGATTATGCATAAGCAAGACAAAGTAACAATATTCCCAAACTTTTGAAATATTAAAAAATGAGGAAAATAGAAATATTATTCATGAATCGCCTATAAATAACCAAATTCCATAAAAGACTAAGGAATAAAAATGTTAATCAGATGCAGAATGCAGATTTAGGAAAAACAAATGCAAATTGCAACCACACTGCAATTGCAATGTATTTAAAAACTTATTAATGTAGGCTTAAGAATTTATAAGCAGAAAAAAGTGTAACTTTGAGTCTACATTTGAAGCATATTTCGATAGGATTGTTAAAAGCTCAAAAGTCTTAAGCTTTTGGACAGCAATAGAGACAGCTAAATTTAAAAGTTTTAAAAGAACTCAAAAATACTGGCTGACATTCTGATTTCACTTTCTCTTTGCATTCTATTAAAGCACATTATTCTCTTGAATACTCTTATTCTTATTACCCATAACACTGCTCAATAATCTAGTAGATACTTGGATTATAATTATAATTTGTATTTATTGTAGCTTCTACTAGGTACTTGACTAAAAGCCACGAATTTCTTAGGAAGGTAAGGTTTAGGTATTCTGATTTATTTAGTGCAATAAAATGTACCTAAATTATATTTCCAATTATGCATAAGTTATTACAAGCAATAGGCAAAATGCAGAACAAAGTAGTAATATCCGGGTCTGATGCTATTTTTCAAAGAGAGAATCTTTCTTAATTTTTATGAAATAACAAAACAATAAAATAAATATTGTTTTAAATTAAGGCTAATAATTAAAGTTCTCCTAGTTTATAATATATCGGAATCCTTATCAATATATAACCTACCTACTACCTTATACCTACCTAGTATCTTAAAATCTTACCTACTGCCAAATAGACAAATGCTTTTTTTTGAACTGATTTATAAACTTTTACTAATTGTTGAAAAACAACTAGTTTGTTATACATATTGGCTTTAACAGATCAATAAATAAATTTTAATTATAAGAGAAATAAATATCTATTATACATACATTGTAGTTACATATACCTATATCGATTTAATGAATTTAAAAAGGTTGAAAAAAGAGATAGGTATAGGTAGGTAGATAGATTCTAGAATAATCTGTACCTACTCGTACAAGTTCAACTACTTTCAGTAACTATCAATTATAAAAATGTATGAATTATTAACTTGATTAAAAAATAAGTATCGTATGCAACAGAACATATCTATATTTATCTAGGTAGGTACTTAAAATACAAGTACCTATACCATGTATGTGTAGTATCATAATTTTCAAGTGCTTGAAAGCCAGCTATCCTTTGACCATTACAAGCTCCTATATAAAAATTGAAATACTTATAATCATAAAATTACATGTGAAATTATTTAATTTATGCATCCAGATAAAGGCTTCATTATTATTAGATGAATTTTAATTCAAATTACATTTGATGCATAAATACAAAAAGCAAAGGTACAAGATTCCTTATACATTCACTTTCTTATTCAAAATTTAAAAAGAGCAGATTTCAGAATCATAAGTAGGTAATCTACTATACGAGTAGATATAGATAGATATTAGAATTATAGATACTTTTAGTAGGTAGTATTTGTAATTGTAGGTACTTACTTACTTACATAGACAATTAATAGGTTAAAAGAGGAATGTACCTATCTACTAAAATCCTTGAATTACATAATTTTATGTATTACCTAATTTATAGTTATAGTTTGCCCAAATTAAAATACCTACATCAAAATTAAATTCGTTTCTACACGCTAATTTGAAAATTATTGAAGCAGAATTAGAAATTTTATTTTAGTAATTTTTACAAAAAGCAAGCTCATTGGTTCTTTATCTATAAGACTTGACTTTTAACTGACTACTATCTCATTTAAATTCAGGTCTTTTTAATAAGAAGTATTAAGAATTAAGTATCGTCCTACTAATAGTCTAGTAGTAAGTTGACCAACAAGGAAGTTAAAAAAACTTTTTAAGTCAAACGAGCCATTTTTCGCCATGTATAAAAATTTAAAAGTACATTCCCAAACCACAAAAAAACAAAATCCACTTTCGAGTTTAAGCTCTTAAAAAAACTCTTTTTTCTATATCTTTCGAAACTAGCCAAAAACGACCAAATGCAGCTATACCTACACTTCTTATATCATTTCTAGAGTGTACTATGTAGTGTATTAGGTACTATTAAGTACCAAGTACTTTACATTATTCAGCACATTATTCAACTATATATGGTACAAAATAGCCTAACCAATGCAATGTTTGTTTATACCTACCTATTATTATGTCTTGAACGTAAAATAAGTAGTAAATTAAAATTAAGTGGCAAGTAATATAATATGTATAATATCAATATAATCAAGAGTAAAAAGGATTGTTCTTGATAGTAAGTAGCTCAAAAGAGAGCAATTTGAACTCATCGTCAAAAATTACCTAATGGAATATAGATCTCTAACCAAATTTCTTTTTCAAGCTCTTTTAGGTTTTAATTTTCCATTCATGTAGGTAAAGAAAATGAGTCTAAGTAGGTATGGTATGTATGCTTGTCTGCCCATTTGATAATCAATTATTTAGAATTAGTACCTATAGGTATATCACAGGTTACATTCGGCTGTCGGCTACATAAATCAGCAAATTGATATCACTATCACTGCACTAGAAACTATGCTTTGAGTACCTACTGATTGAGTAGAACTCAATAAAAAATGTACACTATTATAATACCTACTTATGTAAGTACTTTAGATTTAGACTTAAACTGAACATGAGAATATGAACTTACTAAAGGGAAGTAATATTACTTAAGATTAGGCACTGTTAGTATGTGTGCGAAATAAAATAGAAAATATGTGCTTACCCCATCATTTCCTAGGAACTTTAAGGTTGCTTGCTGCCCAGTCTTATTCTGAAATAAAAGAAATAGAAATTAATTAGTATTAAATTAAAATTATTTATTTTGAATATGAATAATAATGATAATAGAGACTCATTTTAGAATTTAATTAGGTAATAATATTGTATAATACTACTATTAAACTATGCATTTTAATTCTGCTTCGTTTTACTTTATTGAAACCTAAATAAAATAAAGAAATCGAAAGCTAATCAGATTAGTCAAATGAATAAATTAATCGGAAGTAAGAAAACTTGATTATGCAAAATAGGTAATTTGAGAAGGTATTGAGAACGGGAACATATCATTGTCAATTGTTAGTACAACTATACAAAGCACATATTATAGCACTAGTATGTGGTGCATGTGCATGTTGTCAAGATTTCATTAATTCTGGTTTGAAAAACCAATCTTTGGCCTTACTTTGTTCTTGCTTCAAATTCAAAATCACATGCCAAATTGAGGCCAAAGGCTGCTTTTTCTGCATGAGAATTTTGTAAATGAAAGGACTAAAGTATAGTCTATAGTACTACTAACTATTTTTTTAATACTAGTAGTACTATGTATTTTAGTAGAAGTAGAAATTATCTGCATAAATGCCTACTTCTTGTAATATTTCTTTCAATTTCTACTATGAAATCGAGGAAATCCTTCAGACTATAGCTTCTTTATACTGATTGATATAATAAGAATATTCAAAAAAATTTAGTAAATAATCAATAACTTAACTTGAAATTTTACTCTGAATTGAATCTATGATTCTAGCGTATTTTTTCTCGGAACTGGAATAGGTTATAATGGTACATACTACTCATTTATTAACCTTTATTTGGAATCATGCAATTATTCAATAGTCCTTGCATTTAAACTTTAAAAACCGAGACTTTTAAGTTAGTTTTAAAGAGTATACTTGCTATTGCACTGATTTCTTTTCAAATTTTTTAATGCATGAATTAGAAAAAGTAATTACATCACTATTAATATTTTGCATTAACATTTAAAAGTCAAAACTTTTAACTTTTATTAATTTAATACGTCATTGATTTGCTTTCTAAAAATCGATTCTACAATTATAATTGGCAAAATACTGATAGCAATTGGAAATTGGAAGTAATAAAATATTTATTTATAGACTACATATGGATTTTGGTACATAACATGCCTATTTCAAGATAATATTTAGAATTATTAATCAAAAAAAACTGTTTTAAAAGTACCTAGGCCTAGTAGTTACCAAATTCAAAACTACCTATAAATACCGAGTATAAAGCATGTAATTTTCAAAATCAATTTAGTAATTTTTGTATCCTTTAGTACCCTATCTAGTATGCATGCTTATTTTACTTGTAGCTAAAGTCATAAATACATAATAATACATAATAGGAAAGCTTGTAACTTGTAGTAGAAAGTATTATTAGTATTAATCTTTTAGTTTCAATCAATTCTAGTCCATTTCATTGAACTAAAGTCGATCAAAGTCTTGCGTCATATCATATTTATCAAGTATAAAAGTAGAATGAATATTCTATGGCTTAAATCGGTTTATATTTTTATAAGTTTTGCGCGTGTACTTTGTACACAAATAAATTAGCAAAAAATGTAGTAAACAGATAAATAATAGTGTCTCAAAAGATTTGAATAATATATCGAATTTTAAATTGGTATAACACTCTTTTCCTACATGTTTCAATTGTAAAGTAAAAAAAACCATGTACACATGTATGTTTGTATGTATATGTACCATTAACCTCACGTTAACCTCAGTTATTGCATTTTATTTATTTTTAAACTTGAATCTGACGTAACAGCTAGAATATAGCTCATTATTTTAAAATTATGATTATAATCGTAAGTATGCAATGCCTTTAAAAATGATATCCACCTTCTTTTATCTAGGACATTTACCTAGCCTATAATTTTGTGTATAAGATTTTAGGAATTCGTAAAATAAATGTAAATAATGCTAATATCTTGTATCAAGATCAATCAAGGCTTAGCATAGCTATAAACAAATATTTAATTAATTAGTAACTTTTTAAAATTAAAAAACTTTATCATCAGAAATTATCAATATCAATAAATGATTAGGTACTTTTTATGGTTGTTTGAAAAGGTGTTAAATCCAGGCAAATAAATTATGCTCTTTAATCAGTAGGCAGAGGCAGAGGCAGGTATAGGGTATAAAATGAATGCATTTGCCTAGAAATACTATCTACTAAATAATCAAATTCAGAATAATATGTACCTACCTACTTATGTATTAATATAGAATACAAGTAGATAAAATAATTAGTAATTGCATTACATCAAGACAGTACTATCATAATCAATTAGAGAAATCCTTATCTTCTCCTAATACAGATATTAGTACTCATATATCATTTCTTTCATTATCATATATTTAAATTAAATGTATGTAAAATACCTTGGTATATTGAATAATCATACGATTAACTAATATAAACCAGTTGAATCTAAATCTAAATTACTTAAGTAGGGTACTACCTAATTGCTCAAGTAATTGGTAATATTGGGGCAATAAAATTTTGTATACGAGTAGCTTTAAAAAAAATTGTGAGCATAATTTAGTGAGCATAATTAATTAGAGTTTAATTAGAAACTTACTACTACCTATGTATAGTCGACTATATATATAAGTTTGCTTAAGAAAAGGTCAAAATTTTGATCCTTATTTTTAGAAATTAATAATATAGATAAGTTTAGGCAAGATGGCTAAAAAAAAATTTGAATTTGAAAATACTAAAATCAAATGTTAGAATTGAAAAGCACAGATTAATAAAGTAAAAATAAAATAAAATACCTATGCAAAGTAGGTAGGTAATGGTAGGTTTAATAGAGATAGAGATGCTACTCGTATATGGCATAAATCCTCCTTACTCTTTAGGCAAAAAGGTAGGTTATTTCGTATGCAGGTAGTTAAAATTATTTATGCTCGAAAAAAGAAAATAAAAGGTCAAAATGCTTCCTTACCTTAGATAAAAATCAAAGTGTTTTTCCATTTATTTTTAAAAAATATTCCAGAATATAAACATGCGAGAATCGATTGAGAATAAGGTATAGGAAGTATATAGGTACTCTGTAATTTATGATATTTGACTCAACTTAACTAACCTATAACCTAATCCTAAATCTATATCTACCTATATTAAATTATATTATTTCATGAATCTCACAAAATCAAATCAAACACATGAAACATTTGTCTCCAAAAGAGCTTCCTTTATCTCTTATTTATTTTTTCCTTTTAACTTTAACTACGCAATTTAAATGAAAATATTATATAAATAAATGATAATCTCCTCAGTATGCTCAGTAAGTATATAGAGAATAGAATGTACGAGAATTGAAATAATGAGAACAAAAAAGGTTTCATGTCGAGTTCAAAATAAGTTCAAAATTCAATACAAACTTGTCGAGAAAAGAATAAAATCACCTTCAACCCTTTAAAGTTTATGCCCAACCCATTTCCCCTTTGAAAACTTTGATCATATCAATCCAAAACCAAAATCCAAAGAGTTTAATAAGTATTATAATAAAATAATAATCTATTACTGAAATAAATGGCATTTAATAATAGTAGGTATAAAGTCAGAGTCAGATTAAGATACCTTACATACAATTATTAATTCCTCATTCCTCATGCTGACGTCCTTTATATCTAATTACTAATTACTTACAGGTAGAATAGGTTTTGATATGAATTGAGTCTCATTAGAGACTCAATTACGAAGTAGTAGATTAAATTAGAGATGCAACAAACAAAAACTAAATATAGGTACCTCTAGTAGATAAGATACTGATAAACAAAATTAGAAAACGGCAAAATACTTACTTATTAGTATATAAAATCTACTCTGTATTATATTGGTATGAAAAGTTTAAGGTTTTTTTGTTTATAAATACTTGTTCTATCAGTATACTACTATCTACATATCTACAACGTATGTACCACCTATATTGTTCTGTCGACTAGAAAACTGCTGTGCTGAGGCTTATTTTTGGTTACTTAAGTTATTTTAAAATTGGGGGCTAAAGTGAAATGTATTTATAATAATCGTAAGATGAACAAAACAAACTTGAACATGAGCATAGGCATAGGCAAATCCAAAATAACTACAACTACTACCTAATGTTTTTAATATTATAAACTTTTAGCTTCTTAACTAACTCCTATACACTTGACTTGTTGTTTTTTTCTTGAAGTAAATACTTATCAAATTCTGAAGCTAAGTAATAGTAAACTAGGGTTTAGGCTTGATCTAAATTTCTAATAAATATCTATGTTAGTGCATGTACATATACATAGTATAAAGTATAGTAATAGTACTTGAGATACTTATATGTATATGTATGTACAGATATACTAAATACAAAAATTTGAAAAAAAAATTTATATGTACCAACATGACATGACTTTACACTTGCACACTTTAGTGAAAACCCCGATTTGTGTCCTTCAGATATATTTATTTAAAGAAAAAATTTAACCCTTTTTTGAGTGTAATACTAGATACATAGTATTACAGCAGGTCAAAATTTTAAACTTAAAGATGTATAAAAATTTGTGCTAGTGCATCAGTACCTATACTTACATACCTATCCTAAGTTTATAAGGTTGTAAGGTAAGCCAAAAACAAGAGCAAAAATTTTCGTATAAAATGAATTAGATGAAATATTTTTTTTTTTACTGTTAGGTAAACAGATATCTCTAGATTTCTACTCTAGATTTTTAAATACAATAGAAAATTGAAATAATAGTCTTGTATATTAACAATATTAAAATATATAATCATTGTTGATTTATTACAAATATAAACATTAAACAACCCAGTTCCAATTTTTTGAAAGTGAAAATAAATATTGGTATTTAAAATATTAATAGGTTAGAAATTAGGCAATCGAATCGATGGTACAGATCATAATAAGGATAGAATTTCCTTTAAATATATAATACAGGTACTGGTACCGATACCTAGTAGTATGCTATTTAAAACTCATAAAATTTTGACATGGAATTAATTGGTTTTGGATTTAGAACAGGATATATGATAGGTATGTTCTTATTTGAACTAGGTATGAGACTGAATATACTCGTAATTTGAATTTTGATTTGGACATATAGAGGAAAAATATGCAATAAGTTTTCAAGTGAAGTAATGATAACTTAATATGTCATGATTTTCAAATTAAAAACGAAATAAAGCCTCAAAGTAGTATGGGTCGAAGTCGAAGAATATAGGTTTTAAAATCTCCATAAGTAATCTTAAATCTTATGTATTCTGTAGTAGGGTACTAGTGCTAGTGTACTAGTATACTTGTATTAGGTGCTGCCATAAAAAAAATGATAAAATTCAATAAGTATCTGTACTCTGTACTTGTATGTTAGATAGCAAAAAAAGTTTAAAATATTAGACTTGATAAAAAGACAAGAGATGATAAGAGAAACACTGATCAATCATGTTTTCTCTATATATCAGCCCTACTCTACTATTGTACATATACCTATAGACATATTACAATTTTATAAAGATTTTAATTTTTTATCTGGTCATGTAGATACAAGTTATATTCATGTAGCATAAGAAAAAAGAGCAGAAACTATAATTTTGAGGTCATCTTGACAATTTGAATGAAAATTGCAAAATAAGATTTTGCTTCAAGTTTAAAATGTTTCAAGTCTAATCATAAACCCAAGCCAAATTTTGAAAATATCTTCTAAATAAATTACTTACTCATAGGCAAAACTTATAGGTTTACCTACATTTGTGTAACTAATTACTATTTGATCTTTTAAACTGAAGAAAAATGCTGAAATTCTAGAAATTAGATTTCTAGAGTGAAATCAAATATGATTGAGAGAATATTTTTTCGGCCCAAAAGTAAACTCAAATTATTTAAAAAGGATTATAAAAGGTAATTGGAGAAATAAGCAAATTAATGGCCAATAATGGCATAACAAGAACAAGTCATATGGAATAAAATAAATCTTTTGAAAGCTTCTCTTATTAAAAAATTTGCCCTGATATTTCTACCTACCTATTCACTAATAATGAATTTACTTATCTATGTCTATAAGGTAGATATGGTATAATTCAAACTTGCATATGAAAGAGATGAGATATCTCATTAAATCGAGAAAAGTATGCATATTTAGAAATTCTAAATTAAAATTTCATTTTCGTTATACAATACACAAAAGGGAGAGATTGACCTTACACGTAACTATACCAAGTATAGTAACTAAAATAGTATAAGTATAAATATCTAGCTATATTTTTCTGGCTCTCGATATACAAAATACAAACATACGATATGCATATAAATATGTTAGGTATATTAAAACAAATCTACATTAACCTGAATAACCTTCAGTTTTCAAAAAGTTTCTTTAAACTCCAATAATGCAAACTAGACGTATATAACTACATTTAATAGGATAAGTATGAAACTTTGCTCCTCAAATATTCAACATAAGACTAATGTATTTGGTTAATATCTCATGGAAATGAATTACTATCAGTGCAGTGCAATGGTATAAAGAATACTAATGCTGTTAAAGTTAGAGATATTTGTTCCAAGAAATCCTATTAAAATATGTTTCTAACATGTCGTACAGTATTACAGTAGGTAAACTTTATAAAATAAAAGAATTTTTTTGTAATTTTTTTTAGGAAAGAGATTTTTCATAATACTTATTAAAGGGTAGGACCCGGACCCTTAAAATAAAATTTAAAAGGTGCATAATTTTAAGACTACAGCGGAACATTGGAGATTTTGGGACTACTGACTTCTAATGTTAGCAGAATAATATAAGCAACGTACGTATAAGTAGGCACTAGTACTAGTGCTAGTATTAACTTTAATTTGAAAGTTCCAGATCTGAAAGTTGAAACCTTCAAACTTTCATTCAATCGATCTCTCTTTCGGGTCTCGGGCCTTTGGTTATACAAGTTAGTACCAAAATTCAAGTTCTCAAGCTTGAATTTTCTTTAAAGGTTATATGAATTTTATTTTAAATGCACAAATAGTAAGTACTTACATGCATAGTACTTATTTTGTAGGGTAGGTACTTTATAACTTTAATTTTGTATCGTATACTGAGAAAACTTTTATAATGTAAATGTAACCAGCAGATAACCAATATGTATGTATATGTAGGTATATTGAAAATTGAACACTGACTCTGGTTGAGTTTATGGTTGGTTGAGGCTAAGGACATAATTCAACGAAAAAAATATAGGTACATAGTCATAGGTATATAATTGAAAAGACGGGAAGGACATTTTAATGGTTCGTATGATTATGGGTATTTCCAAATATCAATCTCTAGTAAATAGGTATAGGTAATATTTTTGTCACAAAATAATATAATAAAAGCAAGAGAGAGAGTTCAAAAAAGTCCTAGTTAAGAAAAGGGACCCTTAAATTTGTTAAATATACCAATGTTGAACATAGGTATATTGATATTAAATAAAAGGACATTATATATCTATCAGAGAGCATATAGATAGGTATACATTAAGTATATACAAAGTATAAGTAGGAAAATAGAGTAGATAGAAAAGGCTGCAAATGCATTTTCGAGTTCAGAAGGGTGAAGGGTTCTTTTAGATATAGAAGTTTAGAAGTAAAGCAAGTTTGCTTTTAAAATTACAGCAGCTTTTGATGGAAAGGTGAGTTTCTGAAAGGTACTTGCACATATTGTACTTACTAGATATCTTTAATTTATATAATTTAGGTAGCCAGACATAGATATAGACAGAGACATACATAAGTATATTATAATATTATTTATACACATAAAACAGAAAATGTTTTTTTTCCTAAAGCATTAGGCATGAGGTATGGCTTGCCGTTGAATTTTGAATTGAAATAGCAATCCCTAAATAACGTGTTGCAATATACTATACCTATCTTTCTATTAAATGTTAAGAAAAAACATTACAGACCCAGGGTAAGTTTATCTATATAATATGTATTAAGTTTAAAAAGTAGACCCTTTTTACTGATATTCTACATAGAAAACCTAAAGAAAAGGACAAAAAATTAAAACAGCTGTGTGCATTTAGATTATCTCTTGTATGTATGTTACTATAATGCCTAATACCTTGTTTCAGTTGGTACTATTATAGGTACTACATATTATATTTAATTAAAATAAAAAGTACTACCTAATCTAAAAAATTCGACGAGAAACGAGGCAATTAGCAATGCAATCACTTCGCAATAAGATAAAATTCAAAAATCAGCTAACATTATTCAAATTTAGTATGATTTTTCAAAAATTTCAATCTAAAAAATGGAAAAGAAACGCTTATCCTTATCTCTAATGTCAATTTAAATATGAACTTTTTCAACGAACAATACTGATATAGAACCTTTACCAGCCTTACATAATCTTAAATCCATAGGTAATTTAGATAGTGGTAAAGTGCATATTTTGCACACTAGTCATTTATTACATTAGTCTGTCTGATTTCAGTCTAAAATGTAAGGTAAATTTTCATACAAAATAGGCAATAGGTATTTTTAAAATCGAAAAAATTTTGTCTCAAAGATTTTTATGCACATAAGGACATAAACTAGGTATTTTGTAGATATAAGTTTATCCTTATCTTTTCCAAGTTAGTCAAAGTTTACAGTCGAGTCATACTCTTGACTCTTGTACATTTTGTAATGGAATTCTCAATTCGCAGTATTCTTTAAAACTTTCGAGAGAGATCTAATTCTAAGACATACATAAGAGGAGTTTGCTATCATATTTATCATGATAAAATGTATCTGTAATGAAATATATATAACTTGTACTAGAATAAGATAGTATTTCATGATTCTGCTAAATTATATTCTATAAATTTAAGATTTAAATGAAATCTTGAAAAAATCTTTTCCAAAAGATTAAGATTTGTGGATTATAAAATGAGACTAGCTAGCAAGTTACTAGCTTTCAAATTCCTATTTCAAAAAATCTTTTTTTCTTTAGGTATAAGTACCTACAGAAATCTCTCAGACATTTAAAAAATAATTGGCAATTTACAAGACTTTTTCCTCTTGAAACAAGGCGAAATTTTATATCAATAATTGTAAAATTTCAAAATTTCAATCGCCTCACAATTAAATTTTTTATTATGGTATAATAGATACTTTATAGAAGGGCAGCATTCTCATTCAATTCAACGTCCTAATAATTACGATAAACCTAATTAATCGTAAGTATGATATAACGATTTTTAGGATACCACTTTAAAACTATAAATTTATATCTCAAATTTCATCATAAATATTCATAATCATAAATTAACGATCTGATTACAACTACATACATTAAATTTACTACAAATACGAGTCAAGTAATTTGAGAATCGTCAATTTTCAAAGTCAACTGCATAAAATTGAAAATGAAACTATAATAAAAACGTGTCGAATTGAATGAGTTAATATAAAAAGAATAGGGCATTTTTAAAAAAAGTTGTTTTGAATGAGATACTATTGATACTTGATACCCGGACACGGGTATTATGAATGAAATAAAGTTTTATATATAAAGTAGTAAGATCTTACCTGAAACCGTAGAAAATCCTCAATAGCCCTCAAAGCAGAGTCAGTAAGTTTAACAAAAATCACTTTTTTATTTCCACAATTAATATTCGAGTTTGATGATGATTTGTCTTGATGATGATTAACTGATGACAATCCATATTTTACACCTTCCACAAGAGCCATTGTAATTTTAAAAAAACCACCTAAAAATTTAATTGATTTGTCGAACTTTTTCTTCAGATTTTTAATAAATTTTTGCTGCTCGTTTTTTTTACAAATAGATAAATAATAGTAAGTTAGTAATAGTAGTAAGTATAATTATGTTTATTTCAAATAGTAGTATAATGTTCTCTTTGTATTATTTACCTACTATTCAGTACAATATTCAACTCTCAACTGACGAACAAACAACCTTATGGGGAACACCAAAAAATCTCCTTCAACTTGTTCATACCTACTAATATAGTTAAAGTAGGTAAGTACATAGGTTAAACATGCCAAGCTAAACGCATACTCCAACTTCTGTCCAAAAACCCCCTTACCATTGAAAAACCCACAGAATTATCACAGATCTCTATTTCTCTTGAAAAATTATTACCAATTTGATGGTATTTCTTCCACTTGCTCTTGCTTACAATGTATAGATGAACATAATGATATGTAGCTGAAATACTCCGTTCTACCTTTAAAAAATGTCAAAAAATAATTATTAAAATTCATATCTAAAATTATCCGAAGTTCTGTATGTACCTATATTATTATTTATGTAAATGTAGGTAAATCATATCCATGCAATACAAATTGGGTTTTTTTACTTTCATTTTAAATGTACTGGTCTATCTATAAGTTAAACCAAAGTTTGGTTTTTCCTAAAACTATTGAACCTATTGAGGCTATCAGTAGTATGTAAATGTAAATATTTATAATAAAAATTAAGTAATCTACAGCTACGCTTGCCTATTTCATTTTTTCATTAAATTCAGCCTTTCAGGCTGAATTCAGGATATACATTCCATTTCCAGTTTCCATATTCATTCATTCATACAAATTACATAGGTATGGTATATAACATTTCACAATTGTAAAATATGGAACCAAGTAAAAAAGGGTAGGTACTAAGTACTAAGGTACCATACCTTAGTAGGGTACCCTATATAAAATAAATCGGTTTTACTCTCACGAAAGCCCGCACCCTCAGAATAGAATACAAGATAATTTATATAAATATTGTTTAGTTTTAATGGTTTTTATTTTATTTTTACTCCATAAATATTTGAAATTTAAATGTTTTTTTTTTTTCAATTTTTGGGAATTTTCAAAACTTACCGCCTAATAAACAAGGCAAATCTATACATCATTCGATAGAGCTCATCGAGCTCTATCAGAATATATATATACCATATATGAACATAAAGGAGTCATCCAAAAACACAGCAAAAATCCAAATATTTAGCAGTTTTTTTCAAATTTTCCCGCCTTTCAGGTGAGGTAGGAACTTTAAAGTCTCATAAAAATTTGGGGTTTTCGCGCCATATATGTGTGCCAATTTTGGTCTAAATCCGATTCGCGGTTTGGCCGCAGACGCGCGGAGAGACAGACAGACGGACATGGCAAACACTATAGCCCTTTTTCCCCATTTTCAATGGGTGCGGGCTAATAAAGTAAATTCTGTATTTAAATACATTCACTATTTTTTTCCTTTGTTAGGACTTGTATTTTTTAATATTTTGAAAATAAATTTTTGAACACAGGCAGAGCCGCTTTGAATCGAGACCCTTAAGGCATTTTTCAAGGGGCTAATAAATAGAATTACGGAATTGTTACCAATTAAGTATATGGATTGGCAGATTTTTTCAAACTTTATAATAGAACCGTTTCCTATTGTATTACACTGAAAAAAATCCGGTGGATGATTTTTTCCGCTGAAGTTTTATACTGCCATCAAAATGGTGATACTTTTCAAAATTTGATAGTAAATTATCAACCACTGGTAGTAGTTACTACCAAAACATAATAATTTATTGCCGGTGATAATCTGGTATCTGGTAGTAAATTGCCGGTGATAATTCACTACCAAATGTTGACAAAAAAAAGTATCACCATTTTGGTGGCAGTATAAAACTTAACCGGATTTTATTGAGTGTAGGTATACAATAAATGTAATAAAATAATGTAGGAGAGTTAAAAACAGAATTTTATGGATGAGAAATATACCTAATAAGTTATATAATATAAATATGTGGGAAAAATATGGACATACTGTATATAAATAGTATTTTTAATAACTATATATCCAAAAGAAAAGTAGAAATACATATATTGTTATACCTTCCTGGTATAAGGTGTAGGTATCTCTAAACCTAATTAGAATAAGCATTTTATTGGCAACTGTTGATCTAAAAGTTAAGACAAAGGCGGAGAGAAAAGTTCCCCACGTTGATCTTAGGTATCTACCTACAGTAGGTACATAAGAAATAATAAAGAAAAATTAAAAATTTTGAAAATTCCCTTCGTTCGTGAGCGCTTTAAAAATTAAAAAATAATTCTTTTTTA
>JAQIXA010000212.1:0-54370 GCA_034699045.1 Nanhermannia cf. coronata Gr-Ori-00579 | reverse complement strand
TCCAGGATACGGTTTCCATGAATAAAATTGATATGATATGTAAATCAATGTAACACTTTTTGTGGCCCTCACGATATGTCTTTAAAAAACCAAATAGTCAAAATATTGGCTCAAATTTGTCTAGTCGAAATTTTAGATCATTTTTGTTAGCCTTTCAACTAGTACACTAATTTTGTTCTTTGTAAAAATTGAGGTTATATTAAGGTGATGTCTTGAAATTTTTGAAAATTTTATTATAAGATGTATCAGCCAGACCTCGATCACTTTTTTTTCGAAATTTTGAGAAAAATTTGCATAATTTTGAATTTCAAGTTCAAATTGCCTTTTATACTTTGAAAAAATGTCAATTTTACCAAAATTTTTAGATATATGTATCGATGTTTAGCTTCTTTATTTGCATTAGGGTACTCGAAATACATGAACCATTTGAAACTATTTTTTTAGGTTTAATAAATACTAGTACCTACTATACTACATACATAGATAGTACCAAAGTATCAATAACTGACTGTATGAATGATTGAAAAAGTAATAGATTTTTTGTCTTCAAACGTGATTTAAATTGAAAAGTCCTTACTGACTGGCCATTGACTTGACAAAGCTTGAAATAATTTTCTACTTTTTCTGAGTTCTGAATTCTGAGGGTGACGAATGGTTCCAACGTGACTTGATTTGATTCCAAAAATCAACTTTTGAAAAACACTACTGTCTTATGGTACTTATACCAGGATTTAAAACTCATTATTACTTTCACCAATTTGCATAAAATACAAGCAAAATATGGATGATTAATCATCAACTTTTTGGGTGAAATTTTAATCTAATTTATACTACTTATAGTATATATCATAGTAAGTGTTAGTTCAAGTCTAAAGTTATGAAAAACTTTTCAAGTTTCCAATTTTTTTTCAAAGTTTCGAAGGGCAGTTTTTATAATTTGTAACTTTTCCTCTAGTTTATATCGATACTCAATAAGTTCCTTAGGTACTCAAATAGTCCTTAGGCATCACCTTCAAATACTTTAGGAATTTTTCTAAACTTGAGACTTTTTGTAGCTTGTATAAAGTATCCAGTAATGTAGGAAATATTTAGAAATATTTGCATAATTTGAAAGAAATGGAGCATAAAAAAGATACTTTATTACGATATCTTAATCTACTTAAGTATGGATAATCGAGGTCAGAGCAGCAGAAAGAAACAACTTTGAACATTTTTTTATTGAATTTTCAAGTTTTATATGCAAGTATTTACACTGTATATAATATGGGAGATAGGGTAGATATGAGGAAAAGTTAAATTTATCTCTTGAGCTTAATTAAAAACTTTTTTTTCGAATAAAGAAAGCGATATTTAATGGTATCTAAATTGTATATTTAGACTACATATCCTCCTTATAGATATGTACCAATGTCAGAATTCAAAAAGATCAAAATTATCAAAAGAAAAAGTATCAAAATGTTTGAAAATTTCAAATTTTAGGTCAAAAACCTTAAAAATTAACGAATTACTCAAATTTTTGATCATTTACCAATTTCAGAAATATCTTTGGTTTAAATCTTGACCTGAATTTTGAATCTTTTGAACAGTTTGGCATTTTTTTTTAAAAAAACATCAAAAGTATCAAAAGAAAAAGTATCAAATGTTCAAAAATTTGAAATTTTAGATCAAAAACCTTAAAAATTAACGAATTAATCAAATTTTTAATCAAAATTCTGATCAAAATTTTCACTCAAAGGGTATACTCGTATCTTGATTTGAATTTTTGGTCAAAAAATTTGAAACTTTTGAACAGTTTGACACTTTTCTTTAAAAAAAATATCAAAATTATCAAAAGAATGATTTTCAAAATGTCTGAAAATTTCAAATTTCAAGATCAAAAACCTCCAAAAATGCATTACTCAAATTTTTCATCAAAATTTTGAACATATCTACTCACACACAATATCATAACTAATCTAGGTTTACATTTTTGGCCCAAAATATGCAACTTAATGTTCTAAAATTTGAAATTTTAGATTAAAAAGCTTCAAAAATTAATGAATAACTCAAATTTCTCCCCAAAAATTTTGATCGCATTTGAATCCCTAAGATTAAACTTGGTTTAAAATTTTGGCCTGAAATTGGAAACTTTTAACAGTTTGACATTTTTCTTTAATACTAATATAAATACCAAAAGAAAATGTATTACAAAATGTCTGAAAATTTCAAATTTTTGATCAAAAAACTCTAAAATTTATGCATTACTCAAATTTTTGATCAAAATTTTGAACACATCTACGGATATTCCCATCATAAATCTTTGTTTAAATTTTTGGCGTAAAATTAGAAACTTTTGAACAGTTTGACACTTTTCTTTAAAATAGATCTAAAATATCAAATTTATCTAAAATCTCAAATTTTAGACCAAAAAACTTCAAAAAATTAATGAAGTAAGTAGGTAGGTAGTAGGTAGGTACTCTAATTTTTGATCAAAATTTTGAACATACGAAGTATCTAGGTAGGGTACGAGTGTACTAAATCTAGTTTAAATTTTTGTATAAAATTTGAAAGTTTTGAACAGTAATTGACACTATTCTTTAAAAAATTTCAATTCTTAAAAGTTTTTGCCAAACACGAGTATCCCTAAAATCCCAGAATACAGCTAATTGAACTGTAAATTAAATAAAAACTTAGAATTGAGAATATTTTTGAAATTTTGACTTTAAGCTACTTGATATTTCGAGTTTTGTACAAAATTTATAGACATCTATAGATAGATGCAAAAAGATGAAAATAAATTTTAGCAATCTTTTGATTGTAATAAATCTGAGTTAATGAGTCAAGTCTTAAGTACAGAATGATACTATACTATATTATAAAGGATTTCGTAATCATTAAAATTAAGATTAAGTCAATTAAAATGATTTTAACGAGTCGAAAATAAATTGGTTTTACATTTCTCATGAACTACTCCTATAGTACTACTGATAGTACTACAGTTTTCTAGAAAGAATTCGAATTTATTTGTAAAAAGAAAGAAAGAGAAATAAATTGCATTCTACTTTTTTTTGCAATCCTTGTGATACTTGAAGCGTAAAAATTTTATTTTAAACCGATTTCTATTTCTTTCTATTTTCTTTCAGACTATATGTTTAAGTTTGAGCTGAGAATTTTGGTTGTTTAAACTTTTAAATAAAGTACCACCTACCTATAGTACTATACTTGGATTATAGTTCTAAATATAAATAAGTCAAATTCTACTACATACTAGATACTACATAGGGGTAGATTAGAGACAGTTAGGAAAATATTCTGAAATTCGTACACCCTCTCTTCAGATAAACCAGAGGTTTTCTTTAGACCTGAAATTTTTATATCTGTGTAGAGATACCCAAAATAATCCCTAACATATTTCAGGTCAACTGGTTCAGTCGAAAATAGTGTATCTACAGATAAATAAGAACTATCCCTATCTACCCCTATATCTAGTGTACTTTTGAGCATAATCTCGAAAAATAAGTGGTCCTTCTACCCTGTACGATTCTCTAGGGGTAAAACTTTTTAATCGAGATTTTGTATTTTCTTCAATTTTTGTCATTTTTTTTTTAGAATAATGGCCAAGTTTGTAAGTTTTTTGTGGCCCTTTGAGTAAAGTAAAAAAAGAAATACAGACTAAAAGGACCTACCTAGATATTGTATATCTGTATGTCTGAAAAATATCTTGATAAATTATTGGATTTAAGAGATTTGCACCAAAATTCGCAAAATTTTGATGGACCCTTCAAGATTTTACATACTTACAATTTTTGTTGAAATTTTAGCTGTAATTTTTCAGATTTTTGAGAATTCTGCAAAAATTGTTACAGCTAGAATTTTAGCAAAAAGGTAGGCACAAAAATCCCATTTAAAGATTTAGTACCTGAAATTTTCCAAAAATTTAAATAGCAGTTACTGTTCTTGGTTTCTTTATCAGTATCTGGAAAAAACAAAATTAATGATTTTAATTTGCCTATGATTGTTGTTAGTCTGACCGAAAATTCGCAACATTTTTTCTATGAGCCTAATTTAATACAATTTCTTTGGAGTTTTTTTTCAAATTTCCCAAGTGTTGCATAAACATCCAATATTGAATTCAAAGCTGAGCTAAAAAGATAAATTGAAATGGTCAACCATGAAATTTAATGAAATCTCAAATTTTTATCTTTATTATCCAAATCCAGTCTCTATAGACCAATGGTCAGTATTCAGTATTATTTATAGAATTTTTAATAACATCCAAATCTCAATAGAGATACCTTATACAGAGATATAATGATACGAATTCGATAATTCGATATTAGTACCAATACAGTGAGTACTGTGGTCTTTGTTAATGTTCGATAAACATGAAAAAGGACGGAGATATTGCTCATTAAATTATTTCACAAAAAAATAAAATAATCAAATAATTTGAATTTCGCCAAGATTTCTATTCAATATGTCTAATGGTATTACACTGAAATATCTTTATAAAGCATTTAAATGCTAGCAAAGTATCAGTGTGTCCCTACAAATTTGGAAAAGGATAATAAGATACCTTGCATATCTACCATATATTACTTAGATATTAGGTTAGTTATCGGAATTTTTTTCAATTATAATGGCAATTATCGTTTTTAGCTAAATTTTTGTTAATTTATGTTTAAAGTAAATGACAAAGTAAAGTTTTCATGGTGGTATTTACTCAGTTTTCAATTTGAATCTTAGATATTTGTATAGTTTTTCCAAATTACAAAATCTGGGTTTCAAAATTGAAATATGATATGATATTAGAACACAACTTTTTGTGCGAGCGAAGCGAGCACTTACTATTCAACTCTGCTTGCACTTTGTCCGTCCGCCTGTCTATCTGTCGTTTGTCCAGAGGATAACTCGAGAACTACTCTTCCGATCTTAACCAAACTTGGCATGAAGGGTCGGGGTGTGCATGCTCGAAAAATATTCAGATTGCCCCATCGCTTGGGGTCAGGGTACCCTTTAAGGGTTCCCCATGTTAATCAAATGGGAAAATTTAAGGTTTAAGTAGGAGGTTTAAGTGAATTTAAGAGGTAATCGATGACGTAAATTCAGAATTTGATGTCAGTTTGACCCGGACTTCGACCTTTGACCCCGAAAAATGGGATAACTTGTGTTGTCTTCATTGCTTTGCTCGCACAATTAATAATCAACTTCTAGTGAGTTCATTAAAGCCTAGTCTATCAATTTTACGGAGATTATATGTACAATACAAGATTGTAATTTTCAAGCTACATTTTAAATATTTTCTAAAAATTTTTGGATACTTTATAGAGAGGTTTCAGTCTGCTTCTTATACAAAGTTAGATTTTAATGGTCATTGAAATTGCGAGTTGGTCATAGAATTTGTATTTTTCTTCTCGAAGAAAAGTGATATTATTATCATTTTATTCAGAATTCAGACAGTATTTCAAAGTCTATATGTAAGTATCTTACTACCACATATCAGTATATGACTATACATAATGTAATGTAAAAATGTAAAATGTAATGGGTCCTTTAATCTTGATTTTATTGATTTCTTAAAAGGATTCTTTCTCTTGAGTAATCCAAAATACATCCCTTGAGTACCCTTTTAAATCTCACTAAAAAATCGAGGAATACTCGTATTCCCCTGAATGTTAAATGGCCATATAAATTTATACATTTTAAGGCTCTTACGTAAAATTGAAATTGAAGCTCAATTTCAAATTTCTCATCTCAATATCATAAATTCTACACATACAAGTTGTAACAAGTAAATCCAGTACATTAAAGTATAATTTATTCTTTTCTACTTATAAAGAAGCCTAATTTACTACTACCAGTATCTAGTAGAGTAGGACTATTAAATTACACTTGAATTTAAATAATTGACTATCAAGAATTTGAACTTTAAACTTTTATTTGAAAAAAAAGAGAACATTTGTAAACTATCATATGATCATATGACAATTTTTATTATTTAGAATTCAATTGTTATGCAAAGTAAAATGGGTCAGCTTTTTCTACTACGAATATGGAAAAAAACTGACTAGGGAACAGACCTTGATGTATCCCTTATCCCAAGACCTTGACAATGTCCAAAAGATCCAAAAAAACGAAAAATCTCATTTTTTGATGAGGTTTCTTTTTGAGGGTTACAGTAAAGTATGTTCACTTATTTATTGTGCGAGCGAAGCAAGCACTTATTGTTCAACTTTGCTTGCACTTTGTCCGTCTGTCTGTCTGTTTGTTCGAGGCATAACTCGAAAACTACTGGACCGATCTTAACCAAACTTGACATGAAGGACCCTTATAGGGTCTAGTTGTGCATGATCGAAAAAAATTTCAGATTGCCCCATCCCTTGGGGTCAGGGGACCCTTTAAGTATCCCCGTGTTAATCAAATGGGAAAAAATCGAAAATGAGGTTTAAGTGGCTTTAGGGGTAATCGATGACGGAGATTCAGAATTTGATGTCAGTTAGACCCGGGAGTTGACCTTTGACCTCGAAAATTGACCTTTGGGCCCGAAAAATGAGGCAACTTGGGTTGTCTTCATTGCTTTGCTCGCTTAATTAATAATCAGCTTCTAGTGAGTTGATTAAAGCCTAGTTTTCATTTAAATATTTCATTAAAATCTGCTACTTACTATACATAGTATATCCTATATTATATTAACATGTAAAGAAATTCAAAATTTCGAAATTTCAGTTGAAAGGGCACTTTAAATACACTTTTACAAGATTTGTTAAGTAAATACGAGAGCCCAGCGAGTTCTAACTATATTCGTATTTATTGTAGTATCTACAGATAATATTTGCATTTTATAGTCAAGGACTTTTGAAAACTTTGTAGACTTTGAAATTTCACTTTTCTTTTTTTGAATGTCTGGCCCATTTGTTAAAATTTCTTCAAAACCCCATTATTATATCAGTACCTACTATCTGCATACTATTATATAACTAAATTTCTCAAGACAATTTAGGATAAATTGTTCTAATTGTCATTTGCACATCTTCATACTTGTACTGTGTAAAGGCATTAGACTTTAAAAACCTCTACAACAATCAAAAAGCCCTAAAATCAATATTTTACTAGTATATTTAAGTTAGTGAAAAACTTGAAAAATTTATAAAATTTTCAACCTTTTGGACCTTAGATACATTACGGTTTAGGTTATATTAAGTCATAAATCAAAAATGAATAACCTAGCCTAACCTAACCTTTACAACCTAAATATAAACCCAAGGGGTTTAGAATTTTGTGTATTTTATGCATAAATTAGGTCAAAATTCGACAAAAATTCAGTTCATTGAGCCCGAGATTCAACCTAGTTGAGGTTAAAAATCAGAGAATCAAAAATGCTTGACCTTACATGACCTTACTTAAAATCTTTATGACTGATTATATGACCCAATAGGCTTAAAATTCTGTATAGTTTATGATTTAATTAGGTCAAAATTCAAAATTTGGCAAAAATTCAGTCCCCATGAGCCTTAGTTTCAATCGAATTGAGCTCATATATCAGGTAATCAAGAAAAAACCTAAAATGACCTCTCTAGAATCTGAATATAGAACCTAAGGAACTTAGGTTAGGTTATGTTATGTTAGGTTAAAAATATTGTGTATTTGATCAAAATTTGTCAAAATTTTAAAACAGATTGGGCATAAAAGCCCATTTTTTTGGACAATTTCGAGCTAAAAATATAGATTTATAAATAGTGCTATATCTTTTAAAAGTATTTAAGCAAAAGTTGTATAAATTAGCCCTGTCATTTGCTGCTTTCCGCCTTTTTAAAGATAGTACAATTCACCTACTTTTACGTAAAAAAAACTCTTACTTTTTCTTTTACACAGATACTTGCTTGCTTTCTCTTATCTTTTACTTTTAGGTACTTTTTGGGGATATTTCAGTATAAGTAGAGCTTTTACTGACTTGCAAAAATGTATTTAACAACAATAGTAGGGTACTTACTAGACTCTGAGAAAAGTAAATGTATTTTAAGTAAAGTAGGACTCTAAAAGCCTATAATAATATAATAGACCGTTGTAAAAGGAAGCTTGATGACTTTAAATGAAAGTGGATTCGGCAAAAAAAACCGATTTTGTGTAACACAAAAAAAAAGACCTGAATCTGAATTCGGTGATATTCTAAAGGTATTTTGAAACAATTTTGTACATACAAAATGTAACATGTTTCAAATTCAAATTGTCCAAAGTATTTTTACTATTCAAATATGCTCAAAAAAAAGGAAACAATTGATCAAAATTAGTCAAAATTCCATCAAAATTGATCAAAATTAGTCAAAATTTGGTCAAAATTTATCAAAATTAGTCAAAATTTGATCAATATTAGTCAAAACTTGGCAAAATTTTCATAACTGATGAGCATTAAAGCTTTTTCGAATCAAATTTTAGACTGATTTTTCAAGTTAGCTTGTTATTATTGAAGCAATTTTATCGGAAGTTTGTCAAAATTGTAGAAAATACGGTCTTTGTGACATTTTTGATTTGGACAAAATGACAGTTTTGAAGAAATTGGAGCAAAAAATTGTCATTTTGGCAAGTATTTAGCTATAGACTAGTCGAGGAAATGTTTATTTTGCATACTTGCTTGAAATCTGTAAAAAATGCAAAAATCTTGAAAAATAGGGCTAATAATCTCGCTCAATAAAATAAACTTTAAGTCAGGATTCCATTAGTCATTCCAATTCCAAGAAAAATGGAAGTAAAATTCAAATATGTACCTTATAGGTACTAGTAGACCTATATAATTTGTATGTACTAGTAGGCCTATATCTATATCTGTAAGGTATTAGGCAGTTTTTAGCTAGAAAGGAAAAAAACCATTAGAAATTGAGCTTGTGATAATTTTTATCTTTTAATTTATGCAAAAAAGCCATGATTATTCAACCCAAGTAGTCAGTAATAGTAATAGTAATGCCTTGCCTTTTAAGCTCTAATTATATTTTATACTCATCTCAATTACATCCTAAAAAGTTCTCAAAAGTAACCTGAAAAATTGAGATTACCTTTTTTGCTAAAATGGTCAAATTAAGGCAGTTTTTGCCAAGGATCTTTTTGGATAAAATTTGGTATAATTTGAAGTATTACCTATTTTAGATACGGATACAATTTATAGATTAAAATCTCAAATTTTGAGAAAAATTTAGGTTAAAATGTAGCTAATTATTGGCTTTGCAAAAGAAAAAAATCACATTTGGTCAAAAACGTCTTGTTTTTTGCTAAATTTTGACTCAAAATTCTACAATAAATTCTAGGTTTTCGAAATCCAGGTTTTGTCTAAGATACTACTTGAAAGTATTGTATAAAATCGCTAATTTATATCTGTAAAATTCGGATCGATTAGAAAAATGTATTTTACAATACCCTACTCGTAATTTAAAACTGGATAAAAATACCCTAAAATTCAATCTACATTTGCTCCTTATGAAATTCTACTATCTCAAAAACTAACTAGATCTTCATCATTTAGAATTTCCTTACAAAAGGATACAAGTATCTTTTTAGATATTTCTAGAAAAAAAAGTTTTTTTTCGCATTTGTTGCTCATATTGTTTACTCTCCCTTGAAACTTTTTTTTTTATTATAAAAATAGAATAATAAAATAATGATCCTGCTGATGTTGTTATAATCATAATTACTTACAAACAAGTAAAGTTTTTTATATCTTGAGAAAAGTTTATCTCTCACATCTGATCTAATCTTTCTACTTAAATTATATATGTATGTCATCGTAATTGGATCAGTTTACGTAAGTCATAAGTAGGGAGTACCTACTTGGATATATCTTGACTTTTTTGAAGACATAAGCCCATTATAAATTCTCTAATAAGGCATGGCCATGAAGAAAAAGTTGGTAAATTAATTTTTTATAAATTTATGATCTTTTGTATCATCACTATCACAATCACATAAGGTTCTTAGTACCGATATGAAAAAGTTCTTTAAAATGTACTTTGTTATATAGATATATCAGTAATTGTATTGTCTATTTACTTATAGTAGGGTACCCTACCTAAATTTATAACAACTTATTTAAAAACTTTTTTTTTCAATTTCAGCTTTGCAATAATGAGTGGCTCCTTTCTATGATATACTGTGACATTTATATAGCAATGGATGTAAGTATCTACGAGTATCTTGAAATTTTTTATGAAATTTTGAATATTTTTATTAAAAATTTGGTTACAGGTGACCTGCAGTACTTCATCGATTCTCAATCTAGTCGCTATTAGTATCGATAGGTAAGATTTACATAATTTTGATTTTAAAAAATATCAAAAATAGACTTAGGTAGGTTCATATAAAATGTGTAGGTATAAAGGATAAACATGCGATATTTTACAATTTAGTAAAATTACCTATAATAGCATATTTTAGCTAAGTTTTAAAATATACACAGCCAAAAATCTAGTGAAACTGGTAAATAAAAAATTTGGAAATTTTGGTTCATTAAATGTAAAATCGAATTCAAAATACAAATAAATTACCAAATAATTTTTTCCTAATAAGAAAGCTTGCAAGCTGTTAAGCTTGTTTAAGGCCATATTTACAAATAACTGATCAAATGTCTCATTTTTTGAAGTTGGTTCAAAAAATTTTGAAAGTTTTTCAAATATTATGATAAAAATGTGTTAAATTATTCAAAAAGCTAGACTAATCCTAAAACCAAAATTCTAAATAGGTATGAACTTAAACTATTTTAGTAGAAGACTTCTGAAAATTTTGAACATTTTTGTCATTTGACAAATCGGCTTTTTAGGCCATTTTTTGCTCGTTATATATAGGTAATGAAAACACCTGGACACAAATAAAATAAATCCCTAAAAAGCAATCAAAACTATTTATTTAGCTGAGTTTTTTTCAGCTTTTTACAATCTTGCAATATATCAAAAAGAGGCAAATGATTTATACTTTATTTCAGTGTAAATTAATACTTCATCCAACATTTATAGGTAAGGTAGGTAATAATTGTGCGAGCGAAGCGAGCACTTACTATTCAACTTTGCTTGTACTTTGTCCGTCCGCCTGTCTGTCTGTCTGTTTGTCAAGTGGATAACTCGAAAACTAATTGACCGCTCTTGACCAAATTTGGTATGAAGGACCCTTATAGGGTCTAGTTGTGCATGCTCAAAAAAAAATTCAGATTGCCCCACCCCTTGGGGTCAGGGGACCCTTTGCCTTTAAGTGTTCCCCATGTTAATCAAATGGGAGAAATCAAAAAAGCGGTTTAAGTGTACTAAGGGGGTAATCGATGACGGAGATTCAGAATTTGATATCGGTTTGACCCTTGACCTCGAAAATTGACTTTTGAGCCCGGAAAATGCTATAATTTGATATTTAAGTGGTTCTAGAGGTAATCAATGACGGAGATTCAGAATTTGATGTCCATTTAACCAGAAAATTGACCTTTGTCTCTGAAAAATGGGGTAATTTGAGACGTTTACAACGCTTTGATCGTACAATTTATATTCAACTTCTAGTGAGTTGATTAAAGCCTAGTTTACTACACAAAAAAGTCCTTGTAATAGGTACTACGAGTATAGGCAAAAAAGTAATTTACTACAGGGTATTACGTAAAAACAGGAAGATATTAACTTTACAAGAGAAATCCAAATCGTAGGGTACTATGTAATATACTAGATATTTTACTATTTTTGTTGTATTTTATTCAAATGAAAAACAATAAAAGAAATAAAGTGAGAAAATAAACCAGTTGGGGGTATACAGTATTTATACTAATACCTAACTATTGTAAGTACCCTATAGGTATATTACAAAGGAAATATCCGTAAAGAATTTTTTATGTTTTTTCGGTCAAGTCTATAAAAAAAAGTCAAAATGTCAAAGATTTTATTGATGATAGTTCTTAAGTCTCTAGTTATTAAATTTGTTTTGTTTTTGTTTTTGTCTTTTTGTAGATACATCGCAGTGACTCAACCTATAAAATATGCTAAACATAAAAGTGTAAGTCTCAAATTATTTTTATATTTTCAAGTCTAGAAACTTTTACAAGTTCGAAAAAATCCAAATTTAACTTGATAGATACGATATATTCTTTTTGTAGTTGAATAGCAAAAATTAAAAAATTAAATTTTAGACTGATACCGTATTATTGGTCCCTTATTAGATAAAATCCTCGAGTAACGAATTCATTTTAGGTCAATTAATCAAAATAAACCTTATAATGAACTTAAGGGACCCGCGTACAAGGACCTAAAGTCTAAATTCTGCCACATTTTACACGGAAATGAATGCGGTAACACCTTTTTAATTATCAAGTCCTAAGTAGGGTACTTAAAAAATTTTTTTTTTACTTTTTTTTTACATCCTACCTGAATTTTTATCAAAATTTTAATTACGCATTTCAATGTAAAATGTGTCTACGGATATAATAAAAAAAAGTTTCCAGTCTCTACGTGGAGTACTTAATGAGAGTTCTCCAACCAAAGTCCCCCAAAAAAGGCCATTTGATAACATTTGGCAGAATTTAGACTTTAGGTCCCTATACGCGGGCCCTTAAAGATCTAATGGTGAGTTACAGATTGTATCTAAATGAAATAAACAATGTAATTAGCATATAAATTTTTATAGAATTAAGCCAAAAAAGTTAAAAGTTGATGATTTCATCTCTTTTACACCTCTTATCTGTATAATAGATGCATCCTTGCAATATTTGGGATTTAATGATAAAAATTGCTTTTTTTGTCTTAAAATTTGCAAAAGAGACAATTTTTTGAGTTTGTTTAAACTTTTCTAGAATACTCGAATTTGGCTGACGATAGTGACTGTGTGGGTGATATCAGGACTGGTTGGTTCTCCTATAGTATTTGGTTTAAATACACCAGGTAAGTACCTACTAATCTTAAGAAAATTAGGTAGGTAGATACTTTAGATTGAAAAATTTTATAAAAAATCTTAATTTTTATAGATGATGTAGGAGAACCAGGATGTGCTTTCCACAACAAAATCTTCATTATAATCTCATCATTATGTTCCTTCTACATCCCCTGTGCAATCCTCGTATGCTTATACTATAGGATTTTTAAGGTACCTTACATATAGTATACTCTTTTACTTTAATTTTTAAATACTTGAAATTTTTCTTTATAAGCTTCTTAAAGTTAATCTAATGACTTTTCGAGTCAAAAACAAGAGGATTAAATTCAGTTCATACTTTTTAAGTTCAATTTTTTTTTTCTAAAAATAAGTAGAGACTTAAGATTAAATATATACATACCTAGTATTTCTCACTAGACCTAATGAATATTGCAGTATATTTTAGCAAAGGAAATTGTGGCTAAATTTAAGAAAATAGCAATTTTTCGAAAAAAAAATTTATATTCTCATGTTATGCCAATTAAACCAATCAAGTTGCGTTGCAAAATATCTTGTTTAATAGATCGAAGTGTATGATATCCGTAATTAAAGGTAGATTAGGGATTGTTCGAAAATGTTTTCAAAATTTGGACAGCTTGATTTTGACTGAACCTGTTGACCTGAAATATACTCGTATATGTATCTAGAGATATCAAAGTTACTGATATTTTCAAATAAATTTGAAAATTTCAGGTCAAGATAACGATAACAATTGGAAAAGAGACTGTCCAAATTTCGAAAATGTTTCCAAATTATCCCTAATCTACCTCTAGGTCTATGTATGTAAAAGTCTTTAGATTTATTTCCTTATTTTGGGAATATATTCAGTTTTCTCTAACCCTTAATTTCTTTCATAAATAACTCTCATCATAAATAAGTTCGCATTAAAATTAAAGAACAAAACATGAAGAATTGAGACTGAAATAATCTCTGACTGAAAACTGAAAAGAAAAAGTACTATCAGTTATCAGTAAAGTATTATGTATAGAGTAAGTCAGTCTGCTGGAATTCCAGCTTTTGTTTTCCCAGCCTTATTGTCTTCATTATTGGGGTTGTAAAATCTCGAATATTTCCAAATAAACTTGATTTTGATGATGTTATTGTGATGTAATCCCCTTTACTATCTCTCATATGCGGACTATACCATTTTGAGCAGAATGGCATGGAAAGTCTCTGGAGAAATCCATAAAAAGATTGAGTAAATTGTCATTGAGAAGTCTCAATATACTGAACTGATATAACTCTAAAAAGTATAAAAGAAAAGCTTGTAAGCTTCTACTTATACTTTTCTCATTCAAATGAAAAAGAACAAAAAAGATCTATTACACAACAATCAGATTGAGGTTTCTATTCTATTTTTTGAACCTTTGTTTTTGAAGGAATTAAATTGTCATCCAAAAAATTCTTCCAATCTACAGTAGAATGTAAAGGATCCAGAAAATTTGAAAAAAATGGCAAATCTTTCATTATCCGACCTACCTTAAAGTCATAAAAATAGTCTAAAGAATTTAAAGTATATAGCTGCGTACATAAAGGAATTTTCAGAATTGAGGATTTTCTTGGTTAAAGTAGAAATTTTGACTTTTTCAAAATCTGTCTTAAATTAGGTTTTGAAGATAACTTAGGAAAAGTTAGGTTAGAGAGTTCTAGAAGATTTTGAGTTGAGATTTTGGAATTTTTAGACATTTTTGGACACTTGACGATTTGGCATTTGATCATAAAAGCTTATTAACGATAAGTAGAGTTTCAATCTGTAGACTTTGTACTGAAATGAAAAACAAATTCCAAATGTTCATTATCCCTATACAAGTACTTTTTGCTTACTTATTACTACTACTTAAATTACTTCTAGAGATACTTTTATCTCTATTTTTTCCATTAACTTACGATTAGAACATTGAGAATTTATGCACATCATTTCTGAATTTTATAGAAATTTTGAGCTTCCAAATACCTAGTAGTATTTGTTACGCTACGACACATCTAAATATTCTAAAAAGTTGCTTAAATTTAGGTTCAATTTTGACAATATGACCTTTAAGATAATTTCTGAAAATACATTTATCAGTAGGTACAAGTAAAATAGTTCAAACTCTTACAAAATGATCAAGTTTGTACGATGATAAGCCGATTGTTTTCATTAGATAAGTAATGCATCAGACATTTTGTGAGATCTAAAAATCTGAGAATGAGCAAAAATCAAGTACTGATAGAATATTGATTCTAGTTATGAGAAATCTCATAAGCTTGCAGTTTTTTGTGATCATCACGTAGTACTAGCACTAGTACTAATAAATGATAGATCAATAAAGTAAATGGAGATTTCTCTAGAATTAATTGAACACTATGACTAGGGCTAGCTAGCCAGAATTCCTATAAGATAACTGGTACAGTATATACAGATATAATGCACATTGACATGTTATTCTTATCCATGGTTTTTTTGGAGAAAAAGTAAATTACCTACATCTGTATTTTTCTTTCTATTTCTCTGAATCGAGAATCGAATCGAAAATCAAACACACTGGCTCAATTATCTGTCTCTAGAGATCAATATCGAGTCGAGAGATTTTGATTTTGAGTTCGAGAAAGAAAACATCACGATTTGAGCGAATATAGAAATAAACGAGAGTTCAAATTTCAAATGTACACTCATACACTAGTACTAGTATAAGTATAAGTAGTTAAATATCTAATTAAATTTGGCCTAACTAACTACCAGGATCTAAAAGAAAACATTGATTTAGCAAAAAAAAACCAACAATTAAATTGGCTGATTTTACAATCATTAAGTCAAATGCCAAAAAGTCAAAATTAAGTTGTAATCTGTATTTCTTTAAAAGTACTCGCATCTCGTTATCATGATTAGGCCTTGATACTGAATTTATATAACATCAATCTTTTATAACGTTCATATTTGCATGTTTAATTGTATTTCAAAATATTTCAATTGAAAATAACTTACTGGAAAATATTTGAACTGCTCAAAATATATTAAGCCAATTTTGGAAATTTTTTTCCATTTTGACTTTCAAAGAAATTTTTATAAATTCGAAATTGACAAAATTCAATTTTGTCAAATTGTTCAAAAACTCGAGATAAATGAACTTTTTTGAGAATTTGATGACTCGACTGATTTTGTAAAAAAAAATAGGTAGAAAGTTTAAAGGTTTTGAAGTTAATTTGATGATTTTTGTAATTTTTAGGTGATAAGGGATCGAGCTAAAAAAGCAATGAACTCAGGTGCCTTTGCCAAGGGTCAAGGTTCAACTGTCCAATCTGGGAAATCGACGGGAAAAGCGACTGTGATTGAAAATGTGGCTCAAACCCAACTTTTAGCCGAAACGGCACTTGGCCCAACCGAGCTATCACTTCCGGAGAAATCAAAACTTGACGATGAAAAATGTACAAATACTGGGAGCGGAAGTCAGGTAAGACAATCGTCAAAAATATCACAAAACAACAAAAAGTCAAACGACTGATTGTCAAAAACTTTTTTTAGGCTCCCGATTTAATCTCATCCCTATATTGGTTAAATTTATCCCTATATTTTTGGTCTAACTTTACTCACAGTATGAAATTATCAAAAATTTTGTAAATCCTAACCTAACCAATCTAACATAACCTAAAAAATGGGTTAATTTTCGGGTAAAGTTAGATTAGACCAAAGATATAGAAGTAATTTCTACCAAAATAGGGACGAAATTAAACATCGTTAATACTCGTATGTAGCTTAAGAATTCTGCCTTTAGGTATATCTAGGTTTAAATATCAAGCTAATTTTTTGTCGAATGTACATTAGAGAAATATGCTGTTCAAAATCTTTCAAAAGCCCTAAAATATGACTCGTCACGAGAAAAATGATCATAAAGCTAAAAATGAAAAGTGTAATAAAAGAATAGAAAATTTTGTGATTGCATCTTACCTAAAATCTCAATTTTACCTCAAAAATTTGCACACTAAAGTCAAACAAGGCGTCAAACTGGAGGTCAATTTGAGATTGTACTCGTACTTAAAAAAGTATATAAAATCCTTTTTTCTATATGAATACTTTTACTACGATAATATAGAGTATAGAGTACCTACTTTTATTACAAATTTCATTTTTTGCCATTTGGTCATTTTTCTAGTGGCTAGTCATAATTTTGGACTTGGATTACTCTTGTAAAGTAATCAAAAATACTAAGTAATATACAATTTTTCAAGCTTTTCAAATGCATCTACAAACTTACAAAAATTTGAGAACAGTGTCTCAAAATTGAAAAAAAAAATACAAAATTAAGAGTAGAAACTTTAAGTAATTTTTGAACTATTTTGAAAGCTAACAAATCCAAACATCTTTGAATCTTTATATTAAAAATAACTGAAAATGTTCAAAATCTTAGTATTATTTAGTAAGGAATTTCTACATGTTTTAGATAGATAACTATTTTTTTATAATTTGCATGAATATTTTATTTTAGTAATTTGATTATCTGAACTAGCAGATTAATCGACGACACTATAACTCATATTATTAAATTTTCAAAAATTTGATAAAAATGGCATAAAACGGAAGGAAACTTCTAAAATTTAGACAAACTTTTTGATTCATTAGCTGACAAAAAGTTTGGAAAAAAAAAGTTGCAAAATCCGATGAAATGCCAATAAACTGTATGTAAAATGTAAGAGAAGAGTTAAAGGAGGGGTTAAATGAGTGAACTTGCTGACTTCTGGCCATCATCAAAGTTATCTAAGATGACAGGAGAACAACCGAATAAGTCAAAAAAAAAATAGTTGAAAAAAAACCTATTATTACTACTAGTTCTACAGTTCTACTTATGTCAATGTCAGTTTGGATTCTGAACTTCAGATTTCAGATTTTGTTCAAGTTTGAAAGGGGATTGAAAGCTCGAAAAATGGCTAGAAAAAGTAAAATTTTTTATCATTTTACTACTACTGATATAAGTATAAGTAGCAGGGTACTTTTATTTTAGAATATTTCAATTCAATGCCCTTAAAAACTTTCCAGGATTAGAACTTATAGGTATATAAGTTTTACTAGTATCTGTACTTGTAATAAATAGTTATAGTAAGTTATACATTATCCAATATCGGTATTTATGCGTTGAAGAATCAGATACAAGTATTTATAGTTTTTTACTATATTATTAGAGTATCTATCATATAGTCTAAAGGGTGTCCCAAAAATACCCAACAAAATACCAATAGAAGCAAAAAAACCAAAAACATATCTACCTAAATAGAAATTTTTTTAAAATTAATTTTTATAAAAAACTGTTTGGAGTTAAGATTGTCAAAAAATTTGCTTAAATCGGGTTATTCTAAACTCATTAAAATCCCTTTGAAAATGACGAAATTGATTGAAAATATTTTTGAGACACCCTGTAGAACTAGTTGAATATTATACTCTTAGAATTAGTATTACTAGTATAGTATGATATAAGGGGGTACTTGTACTTATTATATTGAATATCTTAAAATTATTTTGGGAATGGAATTTCCGTGTTGCTCGCATGAAACGACAAATTTGTCCATTGTCTTGTGTCCTTCTAATATTGGCCTATTTTAGACCTTATACTTATACCAGTAAGGACTACAATCGATACTTTTTATAAAAAAAAAGTCTCATACCATTTATACTATTATCATAAGTACCCTACATTATTTTGCACTTTTTTGTGTTTTTTTTTGTTATTTTTTTGTTATTTTTCTACTTTTTGACCTTTTTCAAGGTCAAATTAACAGCCCAAAAGAATTTTGGGCATAATTACTAGTATTAGAATAAGTAAGGAAATACACAAGAAACAGTATTACAAAATACAATATTACCTACAGATACAATTAAAAGTAGAGTATCTAATACGAGTACACTAAATTCCAATTATCCTCTTATTGAAATATTTGTTCAAAAAAACTCGTCATGAAAGTAAGGATTAGATATCAAATAATAAAGTAGATACAGATACTAATAAAAGGCATATTAAGTTATACAGATGGAATTGTTATGTTATGGTATATTCATTATTCCCCAGCATTGGATTATCTGCTATCAACAGATCAATCGTTAATACACTAGCTGTAAAATTATAAAATTTCTAATCTAGAAATTTTTTTTAGATATTTAAACCTACATTATACTATTTAATAAAGTAGTTAGACAAATAATCTATGAGCAAATGATCGGATTTTTTTTAGCAAAGCCTTAAGGCATAGACTTTTTTCCTTTTGTAAACTTCTTATCTTGACTAGTTCTTTATAAACTAACTAAAACTTTATAACTTGTAGTTAAGTTGGCACCTTACTTTTTTCTACTTTTTTTGTGTGTAACTTACACTTACACCTATGTACAATGCTAACTTATACTATGGTTCTGCCTGGCTAAATTGAAATATACAAGTAGTCTACCTAAGTAAGTGAATAAATAGAGGAAAAGTGGCCTTTTTTAAAGAAAAAACTCGAGTGTAATAAAGTTGGACAGAAAATAAAAGACCAAGTAAAGTATTACTATAAAGGTAAAAAATACTACTAGCCCTTATAAGTAGGGGTAGATTAGGGATAATTCTGAAACTTTTTTGAAAATTTGATTTTCCGCCGAATCAATTGTTTTCTTAATTTTGCATTTTTATATCTATACCTAAAGATAGCCAAGATATTCTGTAGTTTGGGAATATCTGGACTTTCTCTGAGGTATAAATGTAAAAATTTCAGATTGAAATAACATCTTCATCTGATTGTGAAACCTAGAGTGTTCAAATTTCGAAAAAATGTCCAAACTATCTCTAGTCGACCCCTTTTGTAAAAATAAAATAAGGCTAGCAGGAAATCAGCAATTCCATTATCGCTCTTATTGAATTAATCTATAAAATAAAGTCTACCTACTTAACTATACCTACTCATTACTTATACTATAGATAGTAGGTACTATAGAAAGTACAAGTAAAAAGTGCAGAAATTGGAGAATTCAATTTTATTCAAACTCTACCTTACTACTTTGTAGTACTAGTCCTTAGTAAAACTTGAACTTTATAATTCTTATACTTTAATAATACTATTTAGAATATATTATTTGCACAGATACTAATAAGTTCATAGTACTTCTATGATAGGTACATACTATTAGTTCTATAGTCGATAATGAAATATAGATTTAGGCAATTGTGTAAGGACACGAAAGCTTTTATGTTTTCACTCCAAAACTCGATCAATATTGTACTACTACGAGTATTAGGTAGGTATGGTATATGAATAATATGAGAAATATGTAGTAGGAACTAGGTACTTGAATATTCTGAGGTCCTTTTTGCATGCATGGGTATTAATAAGTACTAGAAATCTCAAGATAAGTGCAAAAGTAAATTTATTCTCAAATTTTAAATCATATTGTCCGAATTCACACGAATTTGAGCTCGCATGTCTAATTCTAATACTATTCCTTTATAAAAGTGATAGAATTTATAAATTTTATAAATCATGCCAAGATACATTACATTTCCCTAATATCTGGTGGGGTACTGGGTCAAAAGTTCACATGAAATTTTTGCTGATATCTCGAGAGATTTTGAGTAATTTTTTTAAATCTTAGAAATTTTGGTCAAATCGGACCTTCTAAAATTGTAATTCACATTTGGATCAGAGATTTAAGATTATATTTTTAAATGATATACAGACTATCCGTAGTACCCTTCTGTATAATGCATAATATGTATTTTAAACTTTTTAGAAAAATTTCCAATTATTTTTCCAAACAATCCCCTTAAGAGGGATTGTTTGGAAAAAGTTAGAAAATCTGGACTGCGTTTTTAGATTAACCAGATTGTTATATTTTGATCTGAAATTGCTTTGAGAATAACTTGCCTTTCTCTTGATATATCTCTTGATATAACCTAGTTAAAAAAATTAAAATTTTTGACTAATTTTGACTATCTGAATACTTGCTATATTTATAATTCTGCTAGAATCTGCGAGGCTTGCCGATTGAGCTTTTAGCAATGATTTATAACTTGTTTACTACTAGATAGTGAATAAGAAACCAGGTTAGTTAAAATGAATAAAACATGACTTGAGACATGCCACAAGAACGAGTATTTGCACTCTAATTTCATCGCAAATGTATTTGAAAATTACGTTTTATTTACATATAAATAATAAGTATCTTTACTAGCAACTACCGATAGTAGGAACAATACAAGTGAAAGCACATAATATAGTACTTTCACCATATATAATATACATCATTTCAGGATCCATCAAAATGTATAATTTAACCTCAACCTGGTTAAATAACCGAGATTATCCCATTATCCTTTAATTTCAAAATCTAGATTTCCAGAAACTAATGAGAATCGTGATTCCTACACACGATTACTTTGTAAATAAGATTTACATTGTACCATATTTATTATACGAGTACACCCACTGTATCTTTGTACCTACGCTACCTATGGATAGTAAACATATTTCAATTATTTTTCAAATATTGTTGATACGAGTATTTACCTTGTAGTAAATAACTTGGAAATTGTATCTTATGTACGTGACACTTGGTAATTTGAAAATGATTTTTTTTTGTGTTTCAGGAGGATGGTGACGATCTGGATAAAGATGGTGATGTTGATGTTGATGGTGATGGATCTCCAGATTCTGACGATTGTCATATCATTCCAAATAGCAAAGTTGCTTCGGCTTTTGTCCTCGAATCTGCTATGAGAGACGAAGAAAGGTTTGTTGAACTAAAAATTTTCAATTTGTAAAATATTTTGAATATTTTGCATTACAAACATACGCCCAGCCCAATTCAATATATAAGTACCTAGGTATTTCGATAATATTTTCTGACCAATTTTAGTGCCACTCAAATTTTTTCAAAAATATCCTTTGGAACAATTTTTCTCACATGCAAAAAGTCTTGAGTTCATTGACCCATAGCTTTTAACCTTTTAACCTTAGCATCAAAATGTTTTCAGATTAGGTTAGGTATGTACCCTACTTGATCTCGGTAAAAAAAATTAATCAGTAATATCTGATAGTATACTATCTATGATGTTTAAACTAAAATTAGAGATACCTAATTGAAATATGTATTTATTCCATTTTATTGTTGATTTACTAATTTATCCTTATCATTAGTTCAATTTTTATTGAACAATTATGTAGGGTATGGATCTTTTATATTGATACTGATACATAGGTTACTTATAAAATTTTCTTAAGCAAATGCGTAAGTTTCGTTGTTGCTGAGCAAAAAAAATTTGCCTAAAATTTAGGCATGCGTAAGTGCAAAGTTAATTGAATTCGAAATTTTGCTCAGCAAAATATTTGCGTAAGCAAAAAATTTGCTTACGCGTTGCTTAGGCAAATTTAATTGAATTCATCCCATTATTTACTTATACTTATAATGGAATTTCTTTATAAAGTACTTATATAATCCTTAGTAAAAGGTTGTCTACTTATATAAACTGTATACCTTATAGATTGATTTCAATTTAATTTAATTTTATATTTAAATAATTTATTAAAGTGGAAATTATTGTGATTTTTTTATATTTTTACAATTATTTTAAAATTATACCCTACTATAGATCAGTAGTACATAATCAAGGACTTTGTGTTTAATTTCAACCCTATTTTGGTTGATTCACTCCTATAATTTTGTTCTAAATTAACCCATTGTATGAAATTAGCCCAAAATATTTTAATTCAGGTTAAGATTTTTAAAAATTTTGAGTAAATTCAAGCATGCGAGTAAAATTAGACCAAAAATATAGGGGTAAATTCAACTAAAATAGGTATGAGATTAAATCAGAGCCTTAAATAATTAATAAAGTATCTTAGATTTAGATTTGTAATGAAATATAAAATATATGAAATATAAAATATCAAAAATCCAACTGTAATTCTGAATACGAATTATGTACCTAAAATAATAGCTTTAATTCAACAAAATGTGTGTGTATAAATAATTAAAAGTAAACTAAAAGGTGTCTCAAAATATATAAGTAATTTATTATCTAAATAATTGATAATTGTAATCTAGATTTTAGATAAAAATAAAAATAATAGTCATATTATTGTAATAAAATTGTCTTAAATTTGAGGATAATTTGTATATCTTATGTACCTATATAGACTTTAGAAAAATAGAATAATATACTAGTAGTACCCTACCTAATAAATAATAACCAAAATTATGCAAAATTAAAATTTGTCAAATTTTTTTATTTCTTACATATCGTAATAATTGTGATTTAGAATAGACTTACGATTAGTTAAAATTTGTATATTTGAAATCAAAATTTAGGTAAAATAAATTAGGTAGATAAAATGATCCTAATGTAGATACTTATCTCTTTTAATTCTGAAATCCTAGATTAAGAAAACTAGGATTTCAAATTTAGAATAGGTAATATAATCTAGTACTTTAGAGTCTATATTAGGTAAGTACTAATATGTAGGTACTATTACATAGAGTCAGAGTATTCTAATCTTAATAATATGTTCTACTATATGTCTTTAGCAAAATTTTAATTTCACAATTTTTAATTAGAATTTTTGAATTGGATGAGGATTATGATGTAAGTGGCAAGTGAAGCAAAAAGCTGAGAAAACAAAAATATATATTAAAAATTTAATTATGAATAAATAGGTATAGGATATAATATTGTATTGGCAGTTGTTGTAATATATAGGGCTACAACTAGTTAATTAAAATTCAGATTACAAAATAATACTAAAATATCTTTCAAGTTACTATTAAGAGTATTAATATTTGAAATTTTGATTCAAGATGATTACCGAAGTGATCATTTTTCGATCAACTTTGAAATAAGAACATGGCGAAATCCTTCGTTTATTTGATGATATTTTTAGTGTTATCATTTGTATCTAAAATTAAAGAATTTTTAATATGAAACCACCATTGTCAGGTCAAATCCGTCAAAACCATTACATCAAAATTCTTAAAAATGGGGTATATTTGGGTTTTTAGTTCAAAATCTCATTTGCCAGGTCAAGTCACGGATATTTCATACATGCAATGGATAAAGTTAGACCAAAAATATAGGAATAAATTCAACAAAAATAGGGATGAAATTAAACTAAAGTCCATTTATATTGACTATTACTTCCTAAAATATAGTTTTTAGCGGTAATGGTCATGGCGGTAATCACATATAACCGAATCCATGTATTTAAAAATTATATTTTATTTTACCTTATATTTCATCGACTCGGACAAAATCGCCGAATCTTGTGAAGAAATGTAAAACAAAATAGATTGAAATTTTTCAATTTTAGAATCCAATTTTGATGCCACCGATCCTATCTATAGATAGAGTAAAGAATTAATAACTAAATTATTAATTTTTAATATGACTTACTTGAAAGTTTAATTTCATCCCTATTTTGGTTGAATTTACCCCTATATACTCATATTTAGTCTAACGTATATGAAATTAACCCAAAATATTTTAAGTTTAGGTAGGTTAGGATTTTTTAAAAATTGAGTTGTTTGCATACAGAAAGGCAAAGTTAAACCAAAATTTTTGGTAAATTCAACCAAAATAGGGATGAAATTCAACTCATTTCCTACTCAAGGTATAAATTTTATTGTAAATTATTATATTGGCTACAAAAAGCTGACATTTTTAACAACATTTTAAGACAATTTTAATGTTTTAAATTGAATTATTTCAATTTATTTCAAAATTTTTGAAATCATTTTTAACATTCGCTTGTAAACTTACAAAATTTTTACAAATTTTGAAAAGTGTGGACATTAAGTGTTCAAAATTGAGCGTTTTATCGACAGATGTAAAGTCTGACCAAAATAGGAGTGAGATTAATATGGAGATTTTTAATTAAACTTACAAGAAATAGATTAACTCCACATAAAATCGTATTAGAAGTGAGGATAAAAGCATCAATAAAATTGTAATTAAAAAGTCGAATAATTGCAAAAAATAAATTAACAATCGTTGAAAATAACAAGATTGGGATCGTAATTAGTAAATTTGTGCCAAAAAATTTATTAAATTTGGAAATTTGGAAATCCACTGTGTAAAAGCCATCAATACAAGTGTCAATTTTGTTTTTGAGAGAAAAATGTGTCAATTTTGTCAAATTTTTAGATATAATTTTAATATACCCTGTATACATTTTGATGAAAAAAATTTGCCAAAAAGTCATACCACTTGTGTAGAACATCAATATTGAATAGATAAATAGGCATGGTTGTAAAATGTAAATCTTTACAGGGTATTCCGAAATATTTTGGAAATTTTTAGAATTTTCAAATAATCCAATTGAAGAAAAATAAAAAAAGAGAATCATATATGAGAAAAAAGTTGGAAGTGACAAAAATAATACTTGAAATTTGCATCTTTTTTCAATTTTTTGAAATATTTCTAAATGTAAAATAGAAAAAAAATTGATTTTAGTTTAATTTCAAACATATTTTGGTTGAATTTACCCCTATTTTTCTAATTTTTTCAATGTTCCTTGTAAATTTAGGGTACTCAAAATTCAATCAAACTGAGTTTTTGGTTGAATTTTTAAGGACTTAGGATTAGATTTTATGTCTACCCTATTTTGATTGAATTTACCCCTATCATTCTAGTCTATCTTTACGTCTATATAAAATTAACTCAAATATATTTTAGCTTAGGTTAAATTAGGTTAGTATTTTTAAAAAAATTGGCTTAATATCATACAAATGGGTAAAATTATACCAAAAAAAGTTGGTAATTTCTACCAAAATAGGGATGAAATTAAACTTATTTCCTTCTAATGGCATAAATTTTATTGTAAATTATGAAATTGGCCTCAAAACTGACTTTTTTAACAAAATTTTCAGACGATTTTAATGTTTTAAATTGAATTATTTGAATATTTTAGAAATTTTTTTATTCTATTACCATTTGCTTGTAAACTTGCAAAATTTTCACAAATTTTGGAAAATGTGTGTACATTAAGTGTCCAAAACTTGAGTGTTTTATCTACAGTAAAAAGGGCGGTAATCTTGAAAAATAGAGAAGGTACTGGTGTCAAATTAGACAAAAAAAGGAAAATTATCGAATCGACCTGATCATAATTTCCAAATATAGCGTTGATATCCTCCATTACAATCGATATGAAAATTATTGAAAAAATATGAAAAAATGTAAGGCAAATCGAATAGGTCATTTGACCTTTAGAAAATTTCACTGAAAATTGGCAGTTTTGATCACCCTGTACACTTTTCCCATGAATTAGATGAAATCCATTCAGACCCATAAAATTAAAAGGCCAGCGAGCCAATTTATAAAATTTTTCTTCAAAATTTCTTTCATTTTTGGAAAAAAATCGAGGCTCGAAATTTTGATTCATTTTGAAAAAAATGCTCAAAAAATGCTCAAAAAATGCTTTTTTTGTGATAATTATGATTATTAAGAGTTACATAATACACTTTGCAGATTGGTACCTAATTACTAACTAGGATTTAATTAACTACTCTTTAGTTAAATATTAATTATACGAGCTAAGAACAAAAGACATATAATATTACCCCAATTTTTGAGGTCAATAGTAAGTAAAATTCGAAATAGCCGTCACAGATTACATTTATGGCCACATAGATCTCCAGTGACCTAGTTTTTCGGGTTCAAAGGTCAATTTCTTGGTCAAACAGATGTCATATTCGGAGTATCTGTCATCTATCACCTCTATAAACCTACTTAAATTTCATTTTTTTCTCCATTTGTTTAACATTAAGGGTTCACAACCTGATTTTTTTTACATAACAAGCTTGGTTTAGTCTTCGAGTAATCTTCTAAACAAGCAGACAGACAGATGGACAAAGTGCAAAAAAAGTTGAATAGTAGGTGCTCGCTTTGCTCGTGCAAATATGGTAAGTTAGAATTTAATTTACTAATTATTTCTCAAAACAATTAGTAGGGTACTAATGAGATGTTTACATTTCACTTCAGTTTTATTAGAATATTGCCTTAAAATTTGTACAAATTTTCGCCATAGATTTATAGATAACCCTGTATATTCGAGTACCTAACCGATATATATGACTATTGATTAGGTCTAGTCAAATTGAGGTTTTACTTTTAACCATTTAAGTATGTATTTAAATTAATTGCTCTGCTGCTCTCCAACTTGAATTGAATTGGTTAATTAAGTAATAAAATAAATCTTAATTGAAACTTTTTAGCAACTTTTAGAGCAATTACAATTAAATTTAATTGAGACAACTTGTCCCCAATATTCTATATACATACCTATCCTAATTCTTTTTATAAAAAACTTGAAATTTTGCCGATTTTGCAAAAATTTCTGCCAGATTTGATGGGCTTAAAAATGTTGATAATCAAATCCAAATACAAAATAATTTTAAACAAAATGTAGATCAGGGATAATTGGGAGACGTTTTTGAAATTATGACATCCTATTTTTAGACGAATCTATAGTCCCTTGTAGGCTATATCTACAAATAAATATAAAAATTTCAGATTGTAATATCAGCTAAATTTAAACGAAAATATTTTGTTTAATTTTAAAAACATTTCACAACTATCCCTAATCTACCCCTAGTATCTGTATCTAAAACCATTTGTTGTAATTTAAGCCAATTTTCTTAATATCTAGCTTGAATCATTGTTAAAATCCTTTAAAAAAATGTCTCAATTTGACAGGGAAAAAGACTAGATAATTAGCTTATCTTAATAGTCCCAGTACTTGTTACCCTAACCTCATATGATAATACTGATAATATGTAAATATGGTCATAATTACTTGGTAACTAGAGTCCACTGTAGTCTGTAGTATCGACTATAAGGTACATTTATTTGACACAATTGAGCACACTTTAGATAGCTCTAAAAGTACACAAGAATTCTTGAAATTTTTATCAAAAATTTTTTTGTTCTAAATCTCAAAAGGTAGTTTTGAAAAGTTTTGTAAAAAAAAAATGAAATAACGCCCAATCATTTCACCCGAAACATTTTACAATAGGATGAGATTGATAATTTAAAATTTATATTCTGATAATATTTCAGTTATTATTGAATTGAGGCTAGTTTTATATACCTATGTAAAAATCGAGATTTTTTTATGTACTAGTCTTATACATACTAGGATTTATTTAACTACTTTAATTGTAAGAGCAGAGCATTTAAGATGTGGATATTCTGAATTACCTCAAATTCTGGGGCAAATGTCACACGGATACCAAATTCGGAATCTCGATCATTATTTACCCCCTATGGCCACTTAAATATCAAATTATCTCATTTTTCGTGTCCAAAGGTCAATTTCCTGTTTAAACGGTCAGTTACTGGGTCGAACTAATGTCAAATTCTAAATCTCCATCATTAAATACCCACTTAAATATCAAATTACTCCTTTTACGTGTTCAAAGGTCAGTTTCCTGGACCAAAGGGCAGTTTCTGGATCAAACTGATCGCAATCTCCATCGATTATCCCCTAGATACCCAATTTAACCTCATTATTTTTGATATTTTTCCCTATTTGACAAACATGAAGTTAAAGGGGTCCAAAGTAGCCCAAGGGAAGGGACTACTAGATATTTTTGTGGAAAAGTCACAACTAGACCCTATAAGGGTCCTTCATGCTAAATTTGGCTAAAATCGGTAGAGTAGTTCTTGAGTTATCTGAGACCAAACAAACCGACAGACAAACACACAGACAGACAAATGGACAAAGTGCAAACATATGAAAGTTGAATAGCGAGTGCTCTCTTCGCTCACACAAAAAATTACCATACACATACTATAGACTATAGATCATCGTGTACTGTATACAAATGTAGAGATTATAATGGGAGCTTATGAGGAAAAAAAATCTTGGAATAATAATCAGAATAAGAAAGACAGACAGATGCTTAATCAATCTTTCAGGATTTGAGAAATAGGGTCAAAATACACAAATACAGAGTACTATACAAGTCAAATCAAAAATTTTCCAATTTCTCTTAGGTTTATTGACCAAATTCGAAAAAATTTTAAATACTTTTAGAAAATTACCTATAATATGGAATTCGATAATATTTTCCAAATACAGTGTGTTAGAAAAGTTAGAAAATGTTGAAAAAAATGTTTCAATTTAGCAGTTAATTCGATATTTTGACTTTTGACATGTTTGTATACGTACAAGTAACACAGTACTCGAAAATTTAAAAAATTTACGACAAGATACTTGTATTTATAATTTACTTTTCTACCTAGTATTATTTTAAGCTCGGGTTTTGAAAATCCTTCACAAATAAAGGCCACATTTCCCCATAAAGAAATGAAAAAAAAGTTCTAAAAATAAGATACATACTAGGTATGTTTTTTTACTGTTAAAAAATGCACCCTTTTATAAATCTCATCCACAAAAAAAAATCAAAATTTCAAAAATGTCCTCGGAAAAATTCAGCAAATGAGCCGGAAAACTCAAGTTTTAAAAATTTCATATTTTTGAGGAGTTTTAAATTCTCAAGATGAGAGATATTTGGTATCTTAAAAGGGTTAAAAGAATTCTCTTGTTATTAAGATTATATTACACATTTTACTACTATAACATAGATACTATATTATATACTAGATATTTATGATATTATTGTACTTTTTACTAGGTTAGGTTTACTAAACCTAGTACTATAATGCATAGTAGATACCATGGTTTACTATATGGTTTGTTTGGTCGAAAAATCCAGGTGTTTTAAACCTGTTTTATGGGCCGTATCTTCTAGTACTAGTACAATGGCCTATAAATAAAAAAAATATCAATATTCTTTCTGTTGATGCATTACATTATACTATACATAATACATACACTTATACATACACTTATACTATTGGTCAAGTTAAACCATATAAAGTCCATATAAATTTTTGATTTTTTTTTCTAGAAAAAAAATGTGAACTTTAACTAGAATAAAGCCACTTTATACCTATTAAATACACCCTAGTCTCTCTATAAAGGCACATATCACACACTACATATGTTAAACTAACATGAGAGATACTTTATAAAGGAATTTCAAGCTAAAAATTGTACTAAAAAAGTCTTTTTAAAAGGTATTTTTTTGATGGAATTTTCATTTTTAGCTTTATATTGGCACAGGTTTAGTTCAAGAGATATTTTAAAATTCAAGTTAACTGTAACAATATCATTTATATTGAATATTTTAAGGGGTTTTTAAAGTTTTTTTGAAGGTTTTTTTTTTAAATTTAAAATTTTGAAGGTTATCAATGATATTAAGTGCTTTTTAAGGTATTTAAGGTACTTTTTAAGGTTTTTTTGGAAATTTATAAGTATTATTATTTTGGAGATTTGTAAGGTTAAAAATGGTTTTTTAAAGGTTATCACGATTTTCAATGGCTTTTTTTGGAGGTTTTTAAGAAATTTGAAGCTATTTTTAAGGTTTTTTTGAGGTATTTTTGTGGTTTTTTTGTGGTTTTTTTGTCCATTTTCTGCCAGTCAGTCACCTACTTAAAAATGTAAAAATGCACAAATGAATGCATTTTTTTAAATCCCTTGGTACAAAAGGCCTAAGGGTAGTACAACCTGTACAAATATACACAAGAGTATATCTATATCATATATAATATAGTGTACCTTAGAACCTAGTCACTAGTGTGTATAAGGGTCGGTTATACATATTAAGTACCTACCTAAACATATTTACATATCATATACGAGTGTATACCCTTAATTTCATATGGACAAACAACTACCTGTAGGATTTTTCATAATAAGAGTTAGTTTCCCTGCTGGTCTTTCTCAACTACAAATTTTTTCAAAGTCTCAAAAAAGTCAGCTTTAAAAATACTTAAACAAGTCATATATACGAGTACATACTGATACATAGGTAGGTACTTCTAGTGGTACTTATATACAAGACTTATACTACTAGTATACATAATATACTAGCTGGTACTTATATAGGTACACGAAGATGCCCTGAGACAATCGGAGGAAATTTTTATTTTTTTTTTGAGATTTGAGGCTCAAGTGAAGTCAGCTTCAGTTGGGTGTGTTTTTCGATACAAAGAGAATTCTTTGCTTATCCTAATACTTTACACTATACTAAATACTATGGTACTACCTAATGGCTACATATGCATACTTGTAAGGAATAATATAGTATATAGATATCAAGTTAAGTAAGCAAAGATGTATTAAATACTATACATGTCCTCATGTGAGACTTGATATCTGTACAGAGTCTCTCATAAATTAATCCAAAAAAAAATTTGAAAATTTTTCTACAATTTTAAAATCGTTCTAGATCAGGAATTGCTCAACCGGCTAAATACAAAAATTTTCAATATAGATTTAAATTTTTGAGATATTGAAATTATTCTGTAGAGTTATTTTATAATAGTACTGTCAAGTTAAGTGTCAAGTATTGGCACAGCCGCCCAAATTGGTCAAATTGATCAAAATGGCCTAAAACGGACTGTTTTACTGGCTAAAATGTCAAAATGGTTGGTCTAAAAAGACACATTTACTGGCCAAAAGAAAATATAAATATAGGAATATTCATTTTTATTGTTCAATTTTCAATTTTTTATTTCAAATACTAACAAAAATCAAAAATTATTAACTAAATAAGGCTATTTATACTGGATATTATATTTTAGTATGTCAGAATTTTGATCATTTTGGTCAAGACAGGTGGCTGGATGAAATCAGTATTATTTCAGCCAACTCTGGTAATAAAACAGTGTAAAAAAAAGGTGTAAATTAGGGTATCTTTATTTTCGAAGACGATGTATATGTATGTATATTAATTGAGCATGGTAGTAGTAGATAGTAGTGTGGTAGTAAGTGAGTAAAGTATTGAGTTAGTAGGGGTGAAGAAAAAAGTGGCCAGTTAGTTGTTAGCAATAGTTTTGGGCAGGGACTGCGCCTACTACTCACACACACACACAAATATACAAATACAAAATACAAGTCCATAATATACAAGCCAAAAGATCTACTGGTTATTCTGAATTCTGACTAGGTATTAGATACTAGAGGTATATTAAGATACAATATAGACAAGGTACAATAGTATAGGATTGAGTTTGAGAACGAACAAATGTGTGTAGACTTGAACTCGACTTTTATATTTTCTCAAGATCTCAAGGCCAACGGAGAAAAATTTAAGGCTTCTCAATCACAACCAAAAAAAACCATTACTCACCTCAAAAAACACGAAAAAATACGAACAATTTACTCTTAAAAAACCATTTTTTGGAGACTTGACCTTTTTCATAATGGTCCAGGAAAGACTACTTGGTGTGAAATTGAGCTAAAGTGATTTTTTATCCAGAAAATTACACAAATTTTGTCATATTTTTCAAAGTTTTTGAGTGGTTTTTTTCTTTAAAAAAGGTGGAAATTTAAAGGAAATTCAACATTTAGTCAATATTTAAAAGTTTGTATAGTTTGTAAGGTATAAAGTGTCAAAAGAATTAAGTCTGAGAAAATTATGTGTAGGAAATAGTGGCCTTAAAAAAGTTCAAATTTCGAAAATTTCGAGTTGAAATTGTTCTCGCCTCAAACCCGAGTTTTGTGTCTAAAAATTCTCAAGTTTTTTGCTGGAAATTACCAAATTTTGATAAAATTTTGCAAATTTTTATATCCAAATTGAATTTTTGCAAGTTCAATTTTGTCAATTAGTGTATAGTTGATGGTGAGATCGTGACAAGGGAGTGTTTCCACATGTGAACCTCTAATATAATATAAGAAAAAGTTGAACTTTGGTTCTTTGACCATTTAAATTTAAATGGGAGGAAATGGCAGTTAAGTTCTTCATATATTGATGAGATAATCATGGCAAGTCCCACATATACATATATATATATAGTATTTATTATGTTTACTCACTTTTGCATAACCTTGTATAGAATCTATGATCATCTTGTAAGGGATTTTTGCTTATAATTATTCTACTTTTTCCCTTCTTTGTTAAACTACCACTTGTTGAATTACACTCAACATTTTTGATTACTTTTTTTTGCTCGAGAATCCATAAAGCTAGTTTTTGCCAATGTTTTTTATTTCAAAAATGGCAAAAATCTTGAACCTTGATTTGATAAAGTGTCCAAGTCAAATTGTCAAAATCACATGGAAAATTGTGTAAAAATGTCAAAAATATTGAAATTTCCAACCTAAGGATAACCTTTATAAAGTCAATAGCATTATAATACAAAATTTGGACAAAATTTAAGCACATGACTATTTTATTGGGTTTAATTTTATCCATATTTTGGTTTGATTTACCCATATTTTTACTCCTGAATGAAATTAACTCCAAGTATATTTACAATTAGTTTAGGTTAGGTCAGCTTAAGGGAGGATTTTTTTTTTACAAAATTTCGATTAATTTCATGCAGAAGTAAAGTTGAACCAAAAGTATAGGGGTAAATTCAACCAAAATAGGGATAAGACCTTTTGAATCAATTTTTTTACTGATTTCAGACCTCTAGTTCGATTAGTATAAGCATAAAAGTGCCTAGTATCTATAAATATTTCAAAAATTTCAATTTTAAAGGTTTCTTTCATAAAGAAAATGGCCAAAATTTTCTAAAAAAACTCATATTTTTGCTTATTTAGTTCAAAAATTTAGCTGAAATTCTCAAAATTTGCAAATTTTAACAATTTTGACAATTTTGCCTTTTGATAATGTTAAAGATGCATAATGTAATGGTGTGAATTAGATTTAATGGGATTTTTTTGAAGGATTAATTGACTTGGTAGTTTCAACTTTGGATCTTGAAATTCGAAACTTGTAATTCATTTACTTGTGTTTTTTATTTATATAATTTGTTTTGATTATAAAATGTTATATCATTATCCATGTCTCATTTATTTAGTTATAAAATTTTCATACAAGTATGAAATATGGACTAAAGGTTAATCTCATCCCTATTTTGGTTGAATTTACTCCTAAAAAGATAAAAATTTTGAAAATTAAAAAAAAATTCAGTTTAAAAATTGCTTTAGAAGCATCAAAAATGTCTTTAAATGTATCCAAGTCCAAAATACTTTTAGATAAATTTCATAATACCTGAAGAAATAAAGTATTCCCAAAAACTTAGGGGTAAATTCAACCAAAATAGAGTTGAAATTAAACTTAAATCATAATTAAAGTATAAAATTTATAATAAATTATGAATTTGACCCCTAAATTGACATTTTTAGATACATTTTAAGACATTTTTGATGTTTATAAAGTTATTTTTAAGCTGAATATTTTAAGATTTTTTCGAAATTTTTAACATTTTAGGTGTAAATTCAACCATAATAGGGATGAGATTAAACATAAATCATTTTATAATAGTAATAATAGTGCTATTAGTATCAGTGTGATTAGATCCGAGTCATAATTGCAAAATTTGACTCGCTTTTTATGAACCATTTCTCATTACATAATTTTATCATCAGAACTAATTTATGGTTCTTTAAATGTCAATTTAATCGACTGTTTTATGTTTTATTTTACATTTATGGACTTTATGACTATAAAGTTCAAGTTCAAGTTCTACTAGAATAATTTTTTTAAATTATAAAATAAACTACACAAAGTGACATTAAAATCAGTCTAAATTCATTTTTATGACCCTTAGCATAGGATAGGGGGGTTAAAAGTATGCAGGGTTGATCCAAAAATATAATTTTTTTAGATATAGGTAGGTACTTGAATATTTCAATGAGAAATACAAATTTGAGATTCTCTCCGTACTATTACCCCTTTGATATTGTCAATTGTCACATTAGGTTTAGGTACATCAAATTTTGAAAATCTTGAAATTTTTCCAAAATTAAGAGTTTAAAAATAAATTTGTCGTGGAAAATTTATGAATTATGATACTGATTAGTCAATTGTAATCTAAGTAATCTAAATTATCATAAAATTCGAATATAATGCAATGCATAATATAATATACTAGGATTTAATTAGCTGTGTTTTTAACTCTAATTGTGAGAGAAGAGAGTTGAAGGCATCTCTTTTCAACAAATTTTTGAGGTCAAAGGTAAATTTTTGGGTTTAACTGATATCCGGGGTCTCTGTCTTCAATTTGGGCATTTAAAATCATATTTTTTCTTCTATTTGGGACCTTTAAAAGTTTCATTCCAAAATATCTAAAGGGATAAAAAATTTAAAATTTTTGACTAAATGGCACAACTAGACCCTTTAAGTGTCTTGCAATCCAAGTTTGGTTAAAATCCGTTCAATAATTTAAGAGTTATCCCCAATCAAGCAAATAGGACAATTGTGTAGAGTGCTCGCACAATAAGATTTAGATTAATATTTTGAAATTTTTCTTAAAACTAGTAAAATTTGATAATTTTTTTGACATTTTTTTAGGTGAAAAATATGATGACGAGTGGAGCAGACCATTCCTACTATGGTCACACCACAAACAGCCAAAATCAAAATCCGCCGCAAAATTCTTTACAAAATTTGCAAACCCAACTGCAAAATCAGATGATGTGGGAATTTCACAGAATTGAACTCACCCGAGTGCCTGGATATGGATTTGGAATTGGTATTTTTATTTTTTATACGTATTTTATTCAAAATTTTGTAAAATTTGACAAAATTTTAAATTAAAATTTTGATCTATAGCTGTAAGTGGAGGTCGAGATAATCCACACTTTGCCAATTGTGACCCAGCAATCGCCATCAGTGATGTTTTAAAGGGAGGACCTGCTCATGGACGATTGATGTAATTGCTAAAATAAACTCCGATTTAATCTCACCCTTATTTTGGTCGAATTTACCCCTATATTTTTGATCTGTGTGAAATAAACCCAAAATTAAAAAAAATCCAAACCTTACCTAATCTAAATTGAACTAAACTAAAATATTTTTGAAATTTTTGAATTTTTTAGGGTCAATGATCGAATTCTGAGTGCGAACGGGATCAACTTGGAGAATGTGGATTATGCAACTGCAGTTCAAGTTCTGAGAGATTCAGGTCCAAATGTACATCTCTACATCAAGAGGAGAAAAATTAATTTACTCAATGGAAATGCTAATAATGGATACAATTCTTCAACACCAATTCGTAAGTTTAATTTCATCTATATTTTGGTTGAATTTACCCCTACATTTTCTTAAATTATTAAGAATTATAGAAATAAAGTAGATACTAAAAAAACTTGCTGAATTTTGACCTTTTTTTTTGAAGGTCAAAGTAACGGTGACATAACAGGGAATGGTGTCCATTCATCGAATTCAACGAGCAGTCAAAATAACCAGGGAGCCTATGGAACCATCACACTTAACCATGAGAATAAAAATCTCAACCCAAATATAGTCGATGTAAGAATTGAAATATCTACCTACATAATACAAACAAATTTTGAAAATTTACAAAATTTCAGGTCACACTAAACAAATTGAGCGGGGTTGGAGATGGGAAGTCGAACAATATGAACAATTCGCCATATGCGAGCAATCTTTGTCAGCTCGAATTAGGTTTGAATTTTATAAATTTTTGCAAACTTTTTTCAAAATTTTAGTGTTTTTACTCATAGTAATCATATAAATTTTTGCCAATTTTTTTCGAAATTTTTGCTAAATTTTTTTTCTCTAGATAATGGTATCATTTTGGGGACCAGATTGTACATTCATTCCATGACAAAACCGATTCCTGGAATACATCCTGGAGATCTCATACTTCGAATTAATCATACAGGTGACCCATTTTAACCAATTTTTTTTACACAAAAGCTCTAAAACTTGGGTTTATAGAAATTTACAGGATACCTTTTTTTAAAGAAATAAAACTTTATGGAACTTATAGCTACACGATATAATATCGTAGAAAATTGCCAAAATCTAAAAAAAGTACATGTTGATTAAGGACAGCCTAATCAAAATTTAGACAAAAATTCAATATAGTGGTAGATTAGGAACAGTTGAGAAACGTCAATTTTCATTTTGAGCACCCATATTTTAGCCGGCTGTGCCAACTTTGGCTGTAATATAATACACTATATCATTTATATAGGGCTCTACTGGCCTACAAGTTTACAAATTTAAAACGACATTTTTAGATAATAATACCCTATCGCACTAATACTAAATTCCAAATTTTGTATTTTTTTTCAGATGTAAGTCCAAATATAACATTGAAAGAGGCTCGTAAAATCCTGGACAAATCCTTCCAGTACAACATTCTGGCCCAAGGTGTGAACCTTCCAATTGACCCAAATGCACCAACACCATCTGCGACCAATGTCAACTCGATCCCACCCCTCGCCACAAAATCGCCCAAAGTCTCACGACTCAAATCGCTCAGAAATTCAGGGAAATCGACTAACCTGAACAAAGCTCTCACCCTCACACTCCACAAAATCATCTCAAAATCACAAGAAAATGCTCAAAGTCAAACAAACAGCACCATCACTATAGATGATGATCCTATATCACCCCTGAATCCTTCAAATAATATGAACAATAATACTAACAATACACACATAAGATCCGCAAGTGTAGATGCAACACTAGATGGCGACTATAGTCGTTTTAATCTTGCAAATCCGAGTTCAACAATCGCACATTCTCATCAAAATTCTCAAGCATCACTTGGTGGTGGAGCCGAGAGATTTCAGCAACTTTGTCGTCGTGTTGGGGTCAACAACTCGGAATCAAATCAGAACCTTTATATAACGACACCTGTGAGAAATATTGGAGAAGCTCAGCATCTTAAACAGGGATCCACATGTTCAGCAAGTTTACCAGCTCCTCCACCACCAGCTCAATTGGCAGCACTAAATAATTCATCAATGATGGTCAACTCATCGTCCAATTTGTTGAATAATAGTAGTGTCAGTGGGGGTGCCGGGGGTGGGCCACCTGGAGGGGTCAATGAGAGCAATGTGGTCTGTGTTCGAATAAGTCGGGACACTTTGGACCAGGCCCTGGGGATCCAACTTTGTGAGAAAAGGCGAAATAAATTGAAAAAGAAAAATAATGAGCCAAATAAAAATGGAAAAAAGTCGAACAACATAGAACCAGGTGAGATTACATTAGCAGACTATATACTGCGATTTTATGACCTTAATTATCTGGTTTTATGCCATACATTAACTTAATGACTTGATTTATTATTTAAAAAAATAACACGTCTATAATGCATCTTGAAAGCTCGAAAATCTCGAAAAAAAGTATCTAAAAATGAATTCTCTGACTTTCAAACATATAAAATTTTCATGATTTTAAAATTATGAAAATTTTTATGAAAATATCTACTATTAATTAAGTTTAATTCCATTCCCATATTGGTTGAAATTACTCCTAAATATTTGATCTAACTATACACCTTATATGAAATTGAGATAAAAAATTTTAAGTTTAGATTAGGTTAGGATTTTTTTTAATTTGGTTAATATCATACAAGGGTAAAGTTAGACCAAATATATACGAGCAAATTCAACCAAAATAGGGTAGAGAATAAACTTACATCAGGTTTATCACTTCCATATAGAGCTGTGCTTTTAAAAAAATTTGTAAGCAATCGATGTATAAAGGATTTTTTATTTTATGTCCTGAATTCTATGCACATTTTTTGCGAAAATTTTCACATACATTTTTTTATGTCTATATTCACAAGCATACAGATATTAGGTATATTAATGAGCAAAGATCAATAAAATAGATAATTAAATAAAAGTGTGCAATGACCTTTTATTGTGAGAGCGAAGCGAGCACTTACTATTCAATTTTTGTTTGCTCTTTGTCTCTCTGTTTGTCCAAATATAAAAAATAAATTACACAAAAACTACAGGACCGATTTTAATAAATCTTATGGTTAGTATAGACCCTTTATAAGGCCTAGTCGTGCCATTTCAATCAAATATTTTAGATTGTTCCATTCCTTGGGGTACTATTGACCCTTTAAGGGTTCCCTTATGTCAATTAAATTTCAAAAAATCGATGTCGGAGATCTTGAATTTGACATCCTTTAACTTGAGATAACATCGATTTGCTCGCATAATTAATAATTAAATGAACATTTAATTAAATCCTAGTATGTATGGGTATAACATGAATATAAAATTTTTGACATTTTTTTCCAGGTATTGAAGACTTGAATTCAGATCTCGACCTTGTAGAGGGTGTCTACATAAAAGCCATACAGCCAAATTCGCTCGCTGAAAGGCGTGGCATCAAACCCGGGCAGAAAATCCTTCGAATCAATGACACCGATTTCTCATACCAAGGTGATCCTGATGACTTTATACAAGGTCAAAATGGCCCAAATCTAAGCACTGAATTACAAAATGCTCAATTTCCACAAGGTGGTATTTTTGAAAAATTGAATAAATCTGTAATACCTCCAAGGAGAAAAACAAAGGACGAGGCTATCACACTATTTAGTCGAAGTAAATCAATTGAACTATTACTACTGTGCAATAACCATTGTGAGGATTTTTTCCATACTCAAAGTGACTATGAGGATACAAAAAATAAAAATGACCTTTATGAATCACTTTATGAATCAGGTCAAAAATTCCAAGAAGCCTTTTATACACGTGCCAATTTTGATTTCGACTCGAATATATTCCATCTAGAGGATAATAATGGTAAAATTAATTTAATTGAAGATTCTGATCAATTTCTTCTACCACCAGAGGGGATTCTCAAACAACTCGTCTCCTTTAGACGTGGTGATGTTTTTAAAGTTCTTGGTGCACTTCCTAAATCAACATCTGCATCATCAAATGAAACACCTCACAAAAGTACTGGAAATAATTGTGCAAAATTTGACCTCTACTATTGTGTTGAAAAAGTCGAGTCTGGTGGTGAAATTCTGAACCAAAGTTCAGTCAAAGGGTTAATACCATCACCAAATCATCCATTACTTATCGATTATTTCTCAAAAGATCCCAAATTAAGTAGCTGTTTCAATGGCATAAATTTTAATTTAAATATTAATAAACCACAAGATGAATCATCAAGTAAATTATCAAAATCATCAAGTTTTCATTCAAGAATGAAGAAAAAAATCATCTCTTCGTTAACAAAAGATAGGGGGGAGAAGAATACAAATGTTGAGAATGGATGCGTCTCCGATAAGGAACAGTCCTCTACAAGGTAAGAAATATCCAATAATTTGATAATTTGACGTTTTTGTTGTTTTTGATATTTTTGATATTTTCTGTTTTTTGACATTTTTGCATATCTACATGTCTAAGGATAAGAAGTCAATTACAATAGGTTACACTAGTCAGGCATTTTAAAATCATTAAGTTTTTTTGATCAAAATAATTTTTTTGTAAAAAAAATCGTAAATAATCGTAATTTTTGTTATAAAAACATCAAATTTTTACCATATTTCATATAAATTTTTGAAAATATCAAAAATTTCATGATATTTATGACCTGATATCTCTCGATATGTATATAATTATATGTATATAATGTATATAATTGGTATACATTGTGGTCCAGAGTCATAGACCCGGTGTTTATATGTGAATAACTTTTAAGTATGTAACATTTTTATTGAAAAACAGTCAAAACTAGCTGAAAGTAGATGAACGCAAAATGATAAAATTTTGAGAATATTTGATGAATTTTGAGATATTTTTAAAATTAGTTCAAAAAATGAAAAAATTTTGAATTTTTTTTGAAAGTAACATTTTTGAAAGGGGAAAAACGAAATTTGTTTCATGTTTCAACAAAAAATTCTCAAAATTTTATCCTAATCTAATTTGTTCATCTACTTTTATAGTTAGTTTTTACCATTTTTCAATAAATATGTTCCTTTAAAAGAGTTATTCACAATTCACATAATAAAAACTGGGTCAATGACTCTGGACTACCCTGTATATCGCCTAATCTTTATTCTACTACATATTTAGTAGTGCCAAAGAGAAGCTGAGAAAACGGCGAAATTCTTCAAAAAAAGGTCAAGATTTTGAAACCAAGTTCGAGTTCTATACCAGAGTTCTAAAAGTTGATGAGCGGAATTGCTTTGAAGTTTTAAATTTCAAAAGACCTATCCTGCTCAGGTATGAGAATGAAGGTGATGTGGAGAATAAAGGCATTTATTCAAATGGACCACAAAATGAAGCAAAGGAGAATGTATCACAAATGCTGAGAGAAAAGTTGGTCTCTTATCGAAGTGATGTCTTCATTTTCTCACCACCTCTAGTTGCAAATGGAACATCAGGTGATTCACTCAAATCTAGAAGGAAGTATCTGAAGGAGATTCAGCAAAAAATCCAATCAAATGGAAAACACCACGTGGTGATCGATGTGAGAGATAAGAGCGAGTTGAGCGAGCTCTACTGGCAACTTTTGGGTAAAAAAATGGCTTGAAAAATATGTTCAGGCTTATTCTATTTATGTTTTTTTTTCAAATTTTAGATCGTGGTTTAAACCCAATTTGCATAACAGTCTGCTTCCAATTCGATGGGATCCTAAATAGTGAGAAGAAATTCATTGACCTTCTCTCCTACACACTTGACCCAGGCGGACGATTACAAAATGGTGGTAAAAATGGCGGTCATTTTGACAAATTGAAGAAATGTCCACCAACTCCATGTGAATGGGAAAGGATGCCAAAGGTGATTGATTTCCTCATTGATGGTTCAAGCATGTCAAGTGGTGACTGGGTTATGGAAATGACTACCATGATTGTAGAGGAACATTCAAAATTCCCTATTTTCCTCAACTATGGCCAAGAGCACCATGTCAAGATCAAGGGGGACCGGATATCATCATATGAATCATACGAGAAATTTTCTGGTCTTGAAGATGAGTATCTTTATGACCATGCTGGGAGTGCCTTGAGAGGTGGGGAGACACCACAATCACAAGTTTCCACAAGCCAGAGTCGAAATGACAGCATTTCTCTTGAAAGTCAGGGTCGTGAGGGGAAAATAAAATCGAGTTCTTCATCGTCGAAAAAACATCGGTCGAGATCAAAAGATCGACATCATCAGGAAAATCCATACGATCAGGATCCTTACAATACTTCACAATCACTTGTTAAGGTTAAAAAAACTCAAAAAAATTAAGATTATTTGTGCGAGTCAAGCGAGTCTTATTATTCAAAAGGATATCTTTGGATTTTAAGCCTATGCCATGTTAAGACCTGTATAAAGACCAGAAAGACCATCATAACCCAAAGATATTCTTTGAATGTGCTTTGTCCATCTGTCTGTTTGTCCAGAGGTTTTCCAGAGGAAAACTATTGGACCGATTTTGACCAAACTTGATATGAACCAAACTTATACTGATATGGTTTAGTTATGCCATTTCGAAAAAATTTCTGATTACCACACCCCTTGGAGTTGTAGTACTGTGGAACCTTTAAGGGTCCTCATGTTATGTTAATCAAATGGGAAAATGCTATTGTTGATACATTAGGGATAATCGATTACACGTTTTGTTTGGACAAATAATAATTAACTAAAGAGTACTCGTAGTTAGTTAAATCGTAGTTTATAACTAATTTTTATTTTGTAATTTAGAGCCCAAGAACGCCAAATTATGCTCAAAATGGGGATTACAGTTATTACGAAGGTCAAAACGGGTACAATGATGACGACTATGATGATTATAATACCACTTATTCTTCGGGATTTTCAAATAATGGTGGGAAAAAAGGAAGAGGTCGACCGACTTCGGGGATTTCAGCGTCCGATTTACCCAACTATAATCAGCCGCCACCTTATGCGATCATGTCATCAAATCATTATCATGTAAGCTATTAAATGCTAAGATATAGGTTCTCAATAGCGCTGAAAACGCGATTTTTCGATGCATGCATCGACAATTTACTCGCATAAATAAGACAATTTTCTGACTTTCTCAAAAAACTTTCTCAAAAATTCAAAATATTTCAATTTTCATAAAACTTACCAAAAATTCCGATTACGATTTTTGGCGAGGTTCTGAATTTCCCAATTACCTAGACTAAAATTTTTTTTTTCGGTGTTTTAGGAGGATTATGTTCTTCATATAAAGGCGGGCAATTCAAGAACTCCAGTGCCACACACACCTACCACTGCCAAATACATCACTTCATCGAGCAAATCTACGAAAATTCGGTCGATGCGACCAGAGCCGGCTGAACGTCCTGAAAGGTCACTCTCTGGGTCAAGTTCCATGGTCAAATCTAAATCAGCTCCGTTAGCCCTCGCTGAATATGACGATGACTCTATGCTCAACTCGATATATAATAACATTCATTTACCACAAGAACCAGCAAATTCAAATTCACATGTTAATTCATCATTTTATTCATCACAACATTATTCTGGGGAGAATAACGATCTGGTAAGATCACCTGGTGAAAAATTATCATCAAAATCAGCTACAACGTTACCCCTCACACCCTCAAAAGCATCCAAGCAAGCACCACCAATTCCCAATAGTTTGAGCGGAAAAATATCAGATTTAAATCAGTTAATCTTATCACATAGTCCAACTAATGCAGTTCCACCATCGCTTCCACCACCTCCACCTCCAGTACAAACTTCTGATCAATTTGACTATAAAAACTATATGGACCATTCACCACCACCACCACCCCCAATTAATTATTTAAATAGTAATTCTGGAAAAAGTTCAATCCCGCCTCCTATGATTGATCGATCAAAGAAACCAAGCAGTCGAGAGATTTTTAAACAACAACAACAACAGCAGCAACAACAACAACAGCAACAACATCACCAACAACAATTACAACAACAGATAAACACGACAGAAAATAAAATCAAGGCTAATGGCAATTATAAACCAGTTCCTCCACCAAAACCGAACTCAAGGCTGCATCCTTCCAAAAATTTTGATTTGATGAAATCCTCTCAACAGTCGCAGTACAGCAATGCATTTCCAACCCCACCTGTTACAAGTACCTACTTAATTTACTTTTTATTAATTTTGCCAAATATTAATATCCATTGGAAAAGGATATTAAAATTTGAACTATAAGGATCTAATTAACTACTTTTTAGTTAATTGTAAAGATTAATCGTGCGAGAACCCTATCCCTCAAAGTTCGGGATTTGTGCATAGGAAATACCAATACCTTGTTCACAGCTTTTGTAGTTCTACAGATATATACCAGTATATTGATTCAAAATTTAGCCCAAAACTCGATTATGATAATGATTTTGTCAAATTTCGCTCCAAGAAGCTCTAAACTGAAGCGGGAATATTTGAAAAATACAAAAATCCTTATATTTATTTATATTTCAGTCAGTTTTTTGATGATTTTCTAATATTCCCGCTTCAGTTTGAAGCTGTTTGCAGCTGAATTTGCCAAAATCAATATAATAATCGAGTTTTGGGCTAAATGCTTCAATATAGCAAAATCTGTGAACAAGGTATTGGCATTTCCTATGCACAAATCCAGGACCATTCTGTGCTCGCTTCGCTCGGACGAAAATAAAGATCTTTTGATTTATTTCTAGGTCAAAGTTCAAATGGACTTCCGGCAGGGCCTGGGTTCTACATTCATCACGAGGAAAGGATCAGTTCAGGCTATTATCTAAACGTCCCCTTGAATTCGTCCAGTGCCAAAGAAGCCATGCTCGCCTCAAATTCCAGCCCTGGAAAAAATGAGAACAATTTTATAAACCCCTCTGCACTTTTACCCCAGTACAATAATAACTCGGCCTTTAGACTCTACAAAAGAGAAAATTAATTTTAGAGAAATTTTTCCAAAACTTGCAAAAACTTGCAAAATTTCCAAATTTTTAGGCATATTTAGCTACATAATATATAAATACAAAGGCTTGATTAATCAGTATTTTAAATTTTGTTCATATTTTTTTCTTGTTAATTTGTTGTAGATATGATCTCAGACACTTTTATGTAAATATTTTTTTAAAGAAAAGACAATTTTTTATGTATTTTTAGTACAACATATCAAAAAATGCTTAATTTATTGAATAATTATTAGTAATTTTACAACTCATATATAAAGATACAATCAGAATACACATCAAGTGATCTTAATCAATGCTAAAAACATTCAAAAATGTGTTCGATTTTGAAGAGAAAAAAAAATAATGTGACAAATATACAATCAAATTGGAGAGAGTGATAATAAGGTCAAAGGTCATACAAGTATTAATTATTATAAAGTGTTTCTCTTCGATATTATTCTATCAAATTAATTATATTTATTAAATTTTAAGCTTAATTTGATTATGAAATCAACTTTTTTTAAATTATTTTTCTTATATCTAAATATAGGTACCTAGAATTAAAAACTTGAGAATATTCGAGAATATTTTGTAACTATTTTTCATAATACAAGTACTATAATGAATTATAATGTACGATTCGATTCTATAAAGCAAATAAAATTTATACTTTATATATGAAATTTTGAAAAAAATGGATATTTTTTGAAAATTTTTTTTAGTAAGTTTAGCTTACGTTAGTTTAGATTTTGCCCAATTTCATACAAGGTGTAAAGTTGGACATAAAATATGGTATAGGGGTAAATTCAACCAAAATAGGGATGAAATTATACACAAGTCTATAATTAATCTAAAAACTGGGATTAATTTCAATCATAAAAATTTTCAACTTTTTTTGCAAATCTTGAACAGATTTAATTTATTTACAGAGCTTGCTTATAATATTATAATGCCGTTGTATATATTAGTAGTCGTACAAGTACTTAACGATAAGACTACGTAATATTTGTTATAGGGGTAGATTAGGGATAGTTAGAGATAGATTTTTTTTTTAAATTCGGACAGTCTTAGCCATTATTTGTCCATTTGATCTGGATTTTTTTGAGTACATATACAGAATACGAGTATCTTGACTATCTCTTAGATATAAGTATAACAATTCCAGGACAGGTCAAGTCAAAATTACAGCCATTTTAGTTTAAAACAAGATTCCCAAAATATCAAAAACGTTTTCGAATCGAAATATCCCTAATCTCGACCTCCCATAGGTATATTTAACACGCATAATATGCATAGACAATAGGTAGTAATATATTTTTATAGTAAGACATAAGAAAATTTTAATATTTTTGGAATGCCTTTTGATGTACCTACCTATCTTGAGCGGCATTGAAGATACTTACATTATAATAAGACACTGAAATATTGAAAATTTAAAAATCTCGTAAAAATACTTTTACTACCTTTAAACTACGAGATAAAATAATGCATTTTATGAGATGAGCCTTTATACATTACAGAGTCTTTCAAATATAAGCAGTCACAAAAAATATCCAAATTTTTCCAGAACTTTATCGTACAGCACATATATAGGTTAGCACAGCCAGGTAAAATAGTCAATTTGGACATGACCATTTGCCATAGATAGCTGGATGATGAAATCAATTTCAGTAGATTAATTGCCAACTTTACCCTATAATAGGGTATTCTATATTATTCTGAAAGAAAAACCAGCCTTTGGTCTCAATTTTCCCTTAAAATAAAGCTAAATTTTTAGAAATTTTAAGGGATTCTTGTCTTTAAAGTCAAGTACCTACCTATCCTATGAGGCAGTCATTTCCTAGGTACTCTGTATATACCTAATGGATATGAAATTGAAATATTTATCTTAGAAAAACCCATAAGAAAATATAATGACAGACAAATAAATGGAGGACTAATGGATCTTTTTTTTTCTTACTGGCCTGTAAATTCCATTACACCTGCAGAGAGCCAGCAGACCACCTGCAAGAAAACCAGATGAAGATAATCCTTCGTAGTACCTAGAAGAAAAAGCCTAGCCCTTTTTACCAAACCTTACCTTATATACCTTATAATATCATGCCTTTCCTTATGTAAAGGTATGGTAATACATATAGGTAAGTAATATTAATATATCCAAAAAGGACTCTCTCGAATCTCAAAAAATACCTTTTTCGACCATATAATTATCTTTCAGGTATTTTCTATACTTGTCTATGTATATTATACATATATATTATGAGACTCTGTATATTCATAAATAAGTTTCCAAATGTTCTTGAAGAAATCTTTGTTTAAGTGTAGGTGTGTTTTTGTGCTTTATAGTTTATAGGTTTGGTTATTTTTTTGGTTTTTTTCTCTCAATAGTATAGTGTCCATTTATTTCTTGTCTTTTTTTTTGGATGAGTCTATTCATTCATGAAAAAATTTTGAGCCAAAATGTATAATTTTGTACAAATTTTGACTATTTTTGTGTTATTTTTTGGGATTTTTTGTGGATTAAGTGAGAGTTGTAATGAGGCTGTGTGTGCATCCATAGTGTCCAAGTGTACCCTGACCAAAGCTTGTAATTGTCAACTGATCAATGAGAATTTGGTCACAAATGAAATTGACAAAAGTGGTCCATCACAACAACAAGGGGTTGAAGTGGATAAAATTGTAGATGATTTGACTTCTGGTGGAAATAAAACTTGTCCATGTTGTCGAGAATGCTTCGATTGCCTTTCATATCTATACTCTGAATGCTGTTCTTGCGTTGGTAAGTAAGCTTGAGAAATTTTGGAAATTTTTTAGGAAAATTTTTCGCTACAAAATTTTGAATTTTTTTCTTCTAGAATTATGTCCGAAACCTGTGAATAATTACCCATATCATTTGAATTATCTGAATAATCGGGATAATACTGGGATACCTGGACCTGATCAGTTGAAACTCATGAGCCAAGTGGGGGATTTGACTGAACCCATTCGTAAGATTCTCATTTTTGCAAAAAAAAGTATTTTTTATAAAGGCATAAATATAGGTCTACAAATCCTACGAACAATTCGTAGGATTTGCTCGTTATTTTCGGATTTTGTCCAGTTTTGATATGAATTTTTAAAATTTTAAAGATTTTTTGAGAATCGGAACTCAAAGTGTGACTCTTTTTATGTATTTTGTAATCTCATTGAAACTATTTTCTAAAAATTCTAGCTGACCTATTCAATATCTTAATGGAGGATAAAAATGATGCTCAGGCTCGATGGAATTCATTCACTTTTCCAATAGACATACCGTTGGAAACACTGGAGGAAACACAAGCTGGAGACTTACCATCTAAATCGGGAATTCTTGAAGAAAATGGGAAAATCCAAGATGGTGAAGTAAATTTGGATCTTGAGGATCATAAAGAAACCCAGCCAGTTCTTTTGGATATTCATGGAAGAGCTATGATCACAGTTAATTGTACCGGTTAGTCAAAAAATTTCTGATTTTCTAAAAATATGAAAATTCTTTAAAATTTATTTCAAATTTCTAGTTGCCTATATGGCTGAATGCAGTATGCCATTGAACAAGTAAGATTATAGTATTTTTTTTGCATTTTTGAATATTTCTGAATTCTATAAAATTAGGTGCAAAAAAACGTGTCATTCGATGGGGGCTTCTTATTTCCGGTGGTTCCATGATGGTAAATTATTCTTTATAAATAACTTTTATTTTTTAAATTAAAAGCCTCTTTTTTCCAGGTTGTTGTGAATGTATTGGAAAATCTTGTACAAATTATGGTATCGACGAGAGCCGGTAAGATACAGATATAAAGGTGAAATAGATAGATTTAGTTTCAGGTCATAAATATGTTTTAAATTTCAGTTGTGCCAATTGTGCTCGTGATGAGCTGGAAGATGTTGAAACAATTATTGAACATGAGGCTATAAAAGAATCTTCATCAGAGAAATCATCAAAAAAAGTTGAATCAATCGACAGTAGTGAATAAATAAATAATTTTTTTTGCCTGATTTAAAAAAAAAGACTCGTTGTATTTTTACACATAATAATGTGACATAATGTATAACTTATATGAATGTAAAAAAACTTGATCTGAAATAGAATAGATTTAAAAAATTAGTTTATTTATAATTTTATATATTTTAATAACTTTATCTAATAATTTTATATAACAAAAACATTTAACAAATGTAAAATATGTACATAATATAATATATACACAAATTGTTGAAAACCGTTATAAAATACCTTAAAAATTTCCTATTAAAAAACAAGATAATGAGTAAATACAAGGACTTATATTCAATAGCTCTAAAGAGCTGTTGTTTGTCCAATTTATAACCAACTACTATTAGCAGTTGGTTATAAATTGGGCGAGCAATACTATTTAACCATGCATTCTAATTCTGACAATTTTAAATTTTTTGCAATAAATAGGCAGAATTCGGTCTAAATAACAATAAAATGCCTTTTATTTTTACATGTAGCTAGTACAAGTACAAGTGACCTAAAAGGTCAAAGTAAAAAGTAAATTGTTAGTTCTACCAGTAGATAATAGATACTAAATGGAAAGGACTTTTTTTAAGATTTTTTTAATTCTCATTCTTCCAATTGATTTCAAATATTAAATTCCTAAGCTTCAATTTTAGCATATTTAGTACAAAACCCAATTATAATTACTACCTATTTAGCAAAATTTCGAAATTTTTTTTATTGTGCGGTGGCCCTCGGGAATCACATATTATTTAGGATACTCTGGACTCTGACCCAGGGGTATACCCTACCATAGAAATCTTAATTTAATATGCCTCAAATTATGTTTGCAATTCCGGGTGCCACAAGACAGTTCCAAAAGCTGACTCAAAAAACTCCATTTCCTTGCATTTCAGGTCATAGGGAACGCTTTTATAAAATAAAATTTTTTGCAATATGTACCACTGGCCTTTGATGTTCAACAAGGGGTGGGACGACCAGAGGTTTTTGTCGAAATAGCACACGAGACCCTGCACTGTGGGGGTCCTTCATGTCAAATTTAAGACCAAATTTAGTCCAGAAGTTCTCGAGTTTTCCTCTGGACAAACAGACAGACGGGCAAAGTGCAAGCAAAGTTAAATAGTAAGGGCTAGCCCAAATATGTGTATTTATGCAGGTAGTAAATCAAAATCATCAGAAACCAAAATCATAGGAACATGAACTTCGTCAATTTTAGGTGTTGCTTTTCGGTCACAAATTCCTACTTCTTTCATTTTAAATTCCCAATCCATTTTTTGAACAGCAAATAAGGATTCCTACAAAAAATAAATATAAAATGAAATGAAATGATATGATATGAAGGTTTTTAAAATTGGAATATTAAATATGTATTATAATATAAGAAATAACTTACAGCTTCATTGTGATGTCTTAAAAGCATTGATTCTTTAATTTTATCCCATTTATCATCAACATCCTGGAGCCAGGATAAGAAAAGTCTTCCATTATACCTGGATCGAGCATTTCTGTCCTTTTCTTCTTGTTCTGGAGTTAATAAATTATAAACTTCTTGATCCTTTAGGATTGTACATACTGAAAATGGAACAGCTTGATTGGATAAAGCTCTATAAAATACATATAACAAAAATATTAATATTAGATTGAATATTAAAAATTAACCATAAGTAGTACGATAGTACCTATTACTATATATAGATTACTTACGATTAATAAAATTAATCAAATAAATATTTACCTTGCAGCTCGTCCATGTACTCGAAGTATTTCTTGCTCTACACTTAAAACCAATTTCTCTTTTTCAACCACATGTCTTAATCTCAATTTATGCCTTTCCTTTTCTTGGTCAATAAATAATTCTCTCAATGGATGATTGTTATTTTGTTGAGATTGCTGGACCAGAGGCATCATTAAAAGTCCACCAGGTCCAGTGGTCGAGTTTGAGTTTGATGGTGGTAAAGGTAAATTGTGTGGAGGGTTTAAGAGTGGAACTGACAAACGAGCTACTTTACTCGAGTTTCCTTGTAAAATGTAATTTCCGCGATTCATTAAATACTCTTTAAATCCTTGAGGTGGTTTAGGAGTTACTGGAAACTATTAGGAGAGAAATAAAATAAAATTATAGATTAGTTGAAATTCAAATTCAATTTGACACGTACTAGTAAAATAAACAATAATTTTACCATTTGCCTATGTCGCCTTTCTATCTGCTTGCGTATATTTAAATACATTTCATAACAATTTAAAATAGGCTGAGGTTGAGCAGGAGGTTGAGTTCCATCTGGATTTTTGGCTCCATCAACCTCAGCAGAATTATTACTTGTTGTATCTTGGGTTTCAACTGCTGTAGACTTTTCGTCCACTTTTTCGATTTCCTTCGTAGTTGCAACTGTTGTTGTTGTGGTGGTGGTAGTCGTAGTTGTAGTAGAAGCAGTTGATGGTGCTGTAATTGCTGCTGGTGTTTCTTTTTCTTTAGCACCTTGTTTGAATCTGCGTTTCCGCAATGGATGCTTTGCAGGTGTTGTTGTAGCCTCACTTTCTTGTTTTTCTTTAGATTCTTTCGATTCTTTAGAATCTGTTGTGCTGCTAGTTGTAGTAGTAGTAGTGGTGGTCGATTGAACAGCTGATGATTCGACAGAAGAAGTAGAACTAGAGGACGAAGCACTGGACCCAGCTGTAGTGGTTGGAACTGAACTAGGAAGTGATGTTAATTGACTCACAGTACTTGTAATGCTCTCGGTTGTAGATTGATCACCTCCACGTCGATTTAGAGAACTATTAAAATAATAATAAAAAAGAATAAAATATAATATAGTATATTACTCCTATTATAAAAATGCAAAATTTTATAAAGAGTTTAAAGTTACCTTCTTGTTACTCTACCAGAGGTTGAACTAGTTGTAGTTGCTTTTCCTTTACCAACACTTTCTTCGTCTGCTTTATCTTTCTCATTCGACACTTCATTAGCTTTAGAATCCTCATCTTCTTCAATTTCCTCAGGTTCAGTATTTGTTGATGAAGGCTGCTGTGATTGTGATTCCTTATTATTACCAGTGGTTAAGGATATTTTAAGTGGTGGTACTTTAAGGGTTTCAGATGCTTTTTCTACTTCTTTATCTTTCTCCTTGTCAGCACCAACTTGAGACTTTTCTTCCTTTTCTTTTGGTGGTTCTTCTTTCTCTTTAGTTGATGGTTTTGCATCCACTGTTGTATCTGTAGTTGCCGGCTGATTTGAAGAATCCACGGTTTTTTCTTGATCAATTTTACTCTCATCTTTTTTGTCAATCTTTCTACGTTTCTCAGCATCCTCAACAACTTCAGGTTTCAACTTTCCTTCAGTATTACTTGTAGTGGATTCAGGGGTTTCTTTCTCCAATTTGCGTTTTTTACTCTGCTTTGCATCTTCTGCGGCAGACTCATCAACTTCCATGGAAGATCCTGATTTTTCCTCTTCTTCATTTTTATCCTCATCATCAATGGTCTTCTTACTTGTAGCTTCATTATCAACCTCCATTTTCTCCTCAACTTTTTTATCAGCTTCAAATTTTGAAGGCATTTCTGAATTGCTTTCAATGTTGTCATCAACTTCAGTTTCTGAATCCTCTGGTTCAATGATTTCATCCTCCTTCCGCTTTCTTTTATTGCTCTTTAAATCCGATGGATTCCCATCATGCTTCTTTTTATTTTTGTCAACATCTTTAAATGATTCACACTTTTTATCCTTATCCTTATCCCCATCATCTGTTGATGGAGACGATGACTTCACTTCGGACTTTAAGTCATCAAGTAGAGAAGAATTTTTTCCACCATCTTTATCCTTGTCCTTGTCACGTTTATGATGATGGTGATGGTGGCTTTTATGATGATGTTTCTTCTTTTTCTTTTCTTTTACAGCAGTGCTTGGCGTTGTCTCACTTGTCGTTGTCGAATTGGGTTCATCTACATCAGGGTCATTTGCTGGTGTTGTTGTAATTGTTGTAGATGTGTTTTCTTTAGGTTCATTTACATTGTTATTGCTATTACTAATTGCTTCTGAGGGGTTCGATTTTAAATTTAAATCATCACTTTTTGACTCTTTGTCATCTGAACTTTTGTCATCGTCCAATTTAACATCAGTAGAATCCTTTTCTTTCTCTTTCTCTTTCTCATCAGCTTCTTTCGGATTGCCTGCTTCAGTTTTATCATCTTTTGATTCTTCGGCTGGTGGTGGAGCACTATCACTTTTATCCACTAATGGTTTTTGTATTTTACTCTCCTTTTTATCATCTCCCATGTCTTCGTCACTAATATCCTCCGCATTTAGATTTTTTAGTAGTCCAGTTGATGGTGACAGAGTGACATCATCTTTCTCCTCAAGTCCTGAAATTGTTTCTTTCTTATCATCAGCTGGTTTTGTTGAACTAACACTTGAAGATGTACTACTCACTATAGGCGTTAATGTCGATGCTAAACTATCAGAATTAGGTGTTTCACTTTCTGATGAAGTTGGTGGTGGTGGTGGTGGTGATGAATCTGGCTTATTTTCTGATGGTTCACTGACACTTCCATTAGTTTCTTCACCACTTTCATCCTTCTCCTTTTTAGTTGTACTCACAACATCTGCTGAATCTATATTAAAGTTTTTTAATCATCATTCATTAGAAAAAGTCTAATACATAAATCTAAATAAAATCTAGTATAAAATATAAAGTACCTTTAGGAGTATCAGTTGACAGTTTAGGCGATTCTTTTTCTTTCTCTTTACTATCAACACCACCAATTTTAGGAGTTGTTGTCGTCACTTCTGTGGTTTTATTGTCTTCCATTTTTACCAGCAATTATTAAGGAGACCAGGACTAGCAATAATAAATATAAAAAATTAACTAATCTGAAGCCATCAATTTGTACTAGTATAAATTGTAAATTGTAAACAGAGACTCAAAATTGAATAAGTTTTTTCAATTAATCTAGCTCTGAAAAACCATATTTGGTAGCAACTTCACAAGATAGTACCTACATGTGAAGCTGAGGTCAAAATCAGGCTTATCAGAGCTGAATTACAAAATCCCGATAAATTATTTATAGAACTAAAAGTGATATTTGTAAATTACTAAATTTATAATTGTCTTAAAACATAAAAATTTGGTTACCTTTTTGTAAAAAAGATTATCCAGCCAGGTAGGTCAAAAGGTCAAGTATATGATGGTTGATTCATTCAAGGTAAAGACGATTAAAATAGTCAATTTCTCTTAATTATTATTAATATTTTGAAATTATGCATGATCAGATCGGCTTTTTTATTTTTATGTACCCAAAGCCCTATTGCAATTTCAATGGCAAGCCTATAGGCTATAAGCTTTATTAGTTTCCTATGCCTATAGCTAGTATAGCTTAGCTATATAATTACCTTACACATACCTTACATAGCTATAGGATACAAGCTTTTTTTTTAGGTTCTATATTACAGCTTTGTAAAACCAAATTATGGCCTCAATTACACTTTATACTTGGGTTATCAAGACTGGAAGAAAGCAATAAAACAAATAATTAGCTAATTATCATAGCAAGGGATTTTAGGTTTTTAGGTTTTTTAGGTTTTTAAACCTAAACTAAAATGGCTAAAATTGTAAATATTTGTGCTTTTTTTGCCATTTTTATGCAATTTGACTGTATTTGCTCTGCAGAATTTTTGAAAAACTGAATTTTTTTTATAAATATTTGACTAAATTCATAATTTAAAATTTTTGATTTCATTTTTAGTTTTAAGTTTTAAGAGTCCAAATTGTCTTGATCTATTTTATAAAATCATCTCAAAAAATAGTCAAGCAAAAATTC
>JAQIXA010000211.1:0-54548 GCA_034699045.1 Nanhermannia cf. coronata Gr-Ori-00579 | reverse complement strand
GTGAAACTCCTCTACCTCAAATAACAGATTTAAGTGCTAAATATGGATTTATTGGAATGAAAAAATTGAAAAAACTTGAAATTGGCAATACAAATGTTAGTTATTATTATACCTATAGAACCTACATATTACACTACTACAAGTAATTGAGTATCAATTTCTAAAATAAACTTTTTTATTCTTATAGATAACTCCAGAGGGATTTGAGATCTTGAAAGATAACACTGGCTCAAAAAAACTTGCCATTTTTTAGAAATACTCGCTAAATATAACATTGAACTAAATAGGTTAGAATTTATATTAGTTTTAAGTTAGCCAGAAAAGATTATATGCAAGTAATGTTTGTAAAATATTTAACATTACATATAGTATCTACTAGACTACATGTGTTCTCATAATTTATCAGAAAAAAATGTAAATAACTAATTAGTAATTAGGTAAATAAATAATAGTGATTTCTTACTTTATAAAATTTTTGAGTGAACAAGCTTGAGCTTGACTGATTGATTCTTTAACATACCTTTTTATCAAAAATATATACGAGTATTAGATAGTAGTTTAGCATTAAAATTAGGTCAAACTTTTGTGATTTAAGGAAAAAACGGTATTTTTAAGAACATCTTAACACAATTATTGTATTATCCTTTCCTTACAAAGATATCTAGGGTCTAACGATTAGCATAATCTGACATCTTGTTGAAAAATTCAGAAATTTTGTACCCATTTTTGGCAGAATTTCATTCATTTTCGTTTCGAATGATTTGAAATTGAAACTAAAAAGATTTGTTTAAAATCTCTTAAATATTTTTTCAATCCTTAATATACCTACTACCTACTCAAGATACTTATCTTTTTGATATAATTCTATGTTTTTTATTGATTTAGTAGACACTAGGATTTGTGTGGAGTTATGTAATATGATTGAATTGACTTTGACTTTGACTTTTAGAATATTAATTTTTTTAAAAAGTTCTATCAATATATATATACTAGACTATACTAGTTCTGGTACTTATAGTTCTTTCTATACTGTAAAATACTTGTACTTATTATCGGTATCATACTCGTATAACTATCGGAAATTTACATTTACCAAGTATTTCTGAGGAAATCATTAAAAAGATCTAAAATTCTAAAGGTGACCGAATGCTAATTTTTCAAGATAAAATCAAGAGTATAATAAACAGAATGTAAGAAACAGAATTTAAGTTGGATTACATCACATGAATAGAAAATGACTTGTCTGTACTACCATTACCATACATATAGTAGGTATTGTAATAAATGTCATTTTTTTCTTTGTCATTGCCATTTCCGAATATTGATTTGATTATGTAAATGTAAATAAGCTTATAAATTACATTTGGTTCACTTTCATTCTTGGAAAAAGCCGACAGAACGAGAAAACAAGAATACATGCCTACTTTTTTTCAAAACAAAAAATATTTTGAAAAACTGTAGATCTAAAGATTCATATTGAATTTTTGACTTGATTCTGATTTGCATGTGCGTTCTACTCGAGATAAGAAATCTCTAGATTAAGATTGGACAAATCCAATCGATTTGAAATACTGATAGATATATATTAGGTATATCATATACTCATGAAATGATTTATATTTTCAAGATCATAAAAAATTTAATCTCTTCTTCCTGCTTTATTTACGCAATTGTATATTAATCTGTAAATATCTTTTGTTCTTTCTAAAACCATGATCCCATATTATAGGTAGAGAATAAAAAGACTAATAATATTTAAAAATCAAGATAAAATGAAACTACGATTCGTTCAACTATCTTTAAAAAATTTGGTTCTGGCTCTGCTGAAACCACTTGTGAGCAAAATATTTATCAAAAATAATATCACAAACTTTGCGACCCAAGAAAATTGCTAAAATTGCAAACAATTTGACAGAATCTTTAGCCTTTTTTACAAAAAACAATAAACAATCTTAATCTTATAACTATCGTACATAGTTATGTCGTATTTTAACCATTTTTACAAGAATAAATAACATAAACATGAACCTTATCTATAAATTAATTTTGAAAGGTCAAAATCCATAGTAGAATTTGTATAAGGAATTTTGTAAGCTCAATCGACATTTTGGATTTTGAAATTGCAACATTTGAATTGAATTTAAAGCGATATGAATTTGTGTATCTACATTGTTAGATATTGTTGAAATTTTTTTGTTGTTTTTAATAACTACATACAGTATTGTACGAGCTAAAAGCTTATAAAAAGCCACTGGTATCATAGCTTGATTCTCAGAAATTTTTAGAACAAGACTTTTTTTGTTCAATTAAATAATTTGTAACAATATAACTGATCCTGAATATGCGAATGCGAGTACATCTACTCGAAATATATTATTATGTAGGTAATACTCGTACTTACGATAATAGTGTATTCTATTGAATCCTAGGAAAATTCCCCAGTATGAATAAGATAAGATTTGATTAAACAATGGAATAAGCGTGCTTATTTATACCTGTAATCCGTAGTAGGTACGAGTACTGCACTAATACTCATTTTGAGGTATGAAAAATTTAGACCTCAAAAGAAATGCCTTTAATCAGATTAGCTCCATTTTAACAACAAATTAACCACCACTGGGGTTAGTTTACTTTGTATAATTGTAATACCTGTGTACTGTGTAAATGCACGGGTCTAGCTCTAGGTCTATGCATGAAATATGAAGAATTGATCCAATTGAATTTTTTTTACAATTTGTGATGTGATTGAACCTTTTACCTTTAAAAAAGTGCACAGTAGTAGCAGCTGTGAGGTGACTACTGTTAACTGCTAATTCGATTTTTATATTTCTGAAAGGATTTTTCCAGGAAATCAATTAAGGACTTATCATCAGGATCAAAAATCATTATGTGAATGTAAACCTATGGGTAGAGTTAACCAGTGGGTGTGTCCATGTCCTTATCTTCGAAATGAATGCATTTTTATTTCATTTTATTTCAAATCATTCTTTGGATAGAGGACTACTGTGTTATTCAGAGAGTTCATGGCTCATGCCAAAGACCAGAGATGAATAATCATAAATAATGTTCATTTTTTAAATAGACCTATATGGTTACCTTTTTTTTGCAATTCAAGGTTTTACAAGAGCTCTTGGGTGGTGGTTGATCTGTCTGTCTGATTGCATAAAAAGAGCATTATCTAATATTTTTAGCCCGATACGATGGCTAAAATTGAGATGGTAATGGTTTGTGTTGTAAGTTGTAAGTTGTAACCTTATTTTATTGCTTTTTTATTTTATTTTCTGAGAATATGGTAAATGGAAAGAGAAACGGAACATTGGAGTCTGAAAAGCATCAATAAAAATATTAGGCTGATTTTGATTATACAGATAGGGTAATGAAAAAATTGATCGAAAAGTAAATAGGTATCTACATGAATTTTGCAAATATTTCAACATTTTCAAATAGAAATCTCAATTCTAGCATGATTGAAGTCTTAAGCTAAGTGAGAAATTCTGGAAATTTTATCAATGATTACATAATTCTAGTCATAAACTATACATGTATCAACTGAATCTTGTGGTATTTGTACCAAGTAAAGGATAAGTACCAAGTAAGTAATGAGATATTTGTGCTCAAACATTTCAAGCTCAAGATCCAAATTGAGCTAAAAATTTCATTAACATTTTCTTAACAATGGGGTAGGTAACAATTATCACGGTCTCGAATTAAAATTCAGCAATTTACTCAACTGTAAATTTATTTACATGTTTACAAGTCTCAAAATATATTGAGAAACTAAACATTACAGATTTATGAGTACCCTACCTACCTATCTACTTTGGTATTATAATATCTATTCTTGAAAACTACCTAATTGTTTTTTCCCATTTCACACTATTAAAAGTAAAGGGCATAAAACTACAAAACTAATAGGATTGTTGTATGTATGTACCTTTTACAAGTATCTACCAATATGCATACCGAATAAAGTTAAACTTTATTGGGATATTAGTCACGGTCCAGAAACAGAAAATAAAACTTTAAAAATGATGATACGAATACATGAGAATAAACGATTCAATTTTAACTGTTATTTGCATCTAATTTAAAATAATGGAAAATGATTCATTTTAAATTTTAAATGCTAGAATATCTAATTTCAATTATCTTGAGAATTGCATGCATAATTGCAAAAATGAGTTTTTAAAATAAGAACTATTATGTACATTAGGGTTAATTATTGCATATATATCAGTATATGTATTACTGTAGATTTTCCTATACGTAGATGTAGGTACGATATATTTTTCTTAAAATATAGGTATGCAAAATGCAAATATACCTTTGCTTTTGTATTACAAATTAGCATAGAATTGAGACCAAAGTTTGGTTTTTCAGAGCTGGCAATCCTTACATTCAAAATCTACACTTCCAACATTTGAAGATAAAAATTTATTGATAATGATGCTGATATGAAAATATTAATTGCTATAGATAAACCTATAGGAACTATTTCTGATTTATCAATTTAAAATCATAAGACAAATGTGCTGAATGGTCAAGTATAAAACTGACCAAAAGATCAAAATCAGTACCTAGCTAATAGGTATTTTCTGAGAGAAATTATGTCCAGTTTGCCTCTTTAATTAAAGCTAAATTAACCTAGAAACATAAATTGTAAAGAAAACATCAGCAGCAGCAGTAGGTAGTCAAAAATGGATAATGAATATGAAGAATTGGGAGTAGGAAATGGAGTAGATTATTCAGAACTTGATTATGAACTTGATCCAGATCGAATGTACAATCGAGAAAACAGAACCACAAGAGAAATCCAGCTTGAGGCATCATTATTGTACTATACCAAGTGCTCTACTTTCGGTGACACCATCAAGAGATGTAAAAAATTGACCAAAAATCATTTTAATGTGTTCAACATTGTTAAAAATGACTGGAGAAAATCAGCCCTTCATCGAATCTCAGAAAATTTGTCCTCGTCATCATCGATTATGAAGCAGGCTCATGCCAATTTTCAAAAAAGTGTAACACACTCACGAAGTACCATCATTGAGCTGGAAAAGAATCACTTCAGTTCTATGACGATTGAAAGTAAGGTCGGTCTACTTGATGCTCTACTCGATGACCTCCTAGGACAGATCAAGTCAGCATCCAAAATTCGGTTTGAAATCATCCACTACCTCAAATTCCAGCTTGATCTTATAAAGGTGTGCTTCAATTCAAATTTCTTCGATTTCAATCTTATCAACCTGCAGTTTCGAAGATTGACCAAAATTTTCATCGAAGCCTTTAAGGCCAAATTTAAAGATGAGCTTTCAAATCATTCACAACTTATACAGACGATTATGCAAAAGATGATTCATAAACAGGATACACAACTTCGGACTAGTCTGATGAAGCTGGATACTCAAGGGAATGAACGAACTATCGATTTCATGTCAAAAATTGAGCTCATTATTTCTAATTTTCAAGAACTGACTGATGTCCTCAGCTCTGAATTCACGAATAATGAGATGAAGAGGAAATTGGACGCGACTTATTTGTACATGAAGTTCTCACAGTTTTACAAAGAAGTTGGGATTGATCACCAGAACTCGAATTGTGGTATCGATGTGAGGGGAAAGAGTTTAAGTTTAAACCAAGAGTCACCTTTTTATAAAAAGTTTTCAATTAAAGAGTGGTTTAATTTATCCAGATCAAAGTATACAGAAAATAATGAGGCTGATAATTATCCACTTGAGAAAAGGTAAGATTTATTAAAAAGCAATTTAGGACATTTACAAGTTTAGTTTTCAAGATATGATTCTTAAAATATAACCCATTCATTAAAAACCAAATTTTGACATAACAAGTAAACATACCTTCCATATAATAATCCCTAAAACTTTATAATACTGATACTGATATGTTGATGCAAAAGATTAAGAGAGAGAGATCGAAAACCTATAATTTTTGACAATTTTACAAAATTTCCACCGTCTAAAATCCCATAAGACTTTAAGTACCTTTCGGAAATTCTCAAATCTTGTAAGAATTTTAAAAATATTTTGGGCTGAATTGAACTGCTGAAATCAGAAAATGTTGACCTAGTTCTGGTAGGAAAAAGTATGAGAATGAGTTGAAAATTTGCAAATATGTATAATTTACTAAATATACCATATATAGCAGAGATAGCCAATGAAATACCTGCAATTGCAATACAGACTTACCTATTTGATATTTTATTATATTTTTAGAACGACATTAAAACTGATGAAAATCTCGGATAAAATTGGAACACTTGACCGAATGGCAAAAACGAAAAATCCACCCTTTCCTGAAGGAAAAGAAGCAAAACTTCGGACTTTGAAATTTCTTCAATTTCTTCGTGACACAGAACGTGAATTTAGATCTGATGTTGGTGATCAAAATAATTCTTTGAATAAGGTTCAAAAAGAGCTCGGATCTTGTGCTTTTGGTCTAACTGTTGATCTTGAAAGTAAATTATTTCAACTGTATTGGAAATCAAAGGATAGGTTTTCAGAAGCCAAGAGAAACTTTTTGCTTTTCGTTGGTGAATTTAAGGTAATGCAGTCAAAATATCTTGCTCATTAAAAAAATAAAAATCTAGCCTTTTCTATTCATTAGTATCAAAGGGTCAAAATTCCAATTTCTTGCGTTTTTACGAAATTTCTAAAGTCTAATTTTAATTTTATGCTCTTGTAATATCGAAAAATTTATAAAAAAGTTTTTTGAAAACAGGACCGAATCGAATCCTTAAAATATTTTGAAATATTTGAAACATTTTGTTTTTGAAATATTTTTAATAGTCTGATAATCCAGCCCATTCAGTCGAAGTCTCACCCTTTCAAAGTGATGTCAAATTTGCTCGAAAACTCATCTTCAAAGTGATGAAAAATTATCGTAAGGATTTTATCAAGTTCATAATGGATGCTAAGGAGGACTTTATATCAAATTTGAAGGTCACCAATAACAATGAATTCAAAGGTATCCTATACACTAAATTAACAAAATTTTGGATAAATTATTGAAAATTTTGTAATCTTTTCTAATAGAAATGGGTATCCATAAAATAATCGCTTGCCAAATAATGCTGAATCGGTGTGAAGAGGATTTTTCTCTGGTTTTGAATGAAATTTCAAATCGACTGGAAAAATTGTCCAGACAGCATGACCTCGAGGATATCTTCGAAGATCCAATAGATCTGTTTGTAGACTCAGTAAAACATGTATGCAATAGTATCCTTCAGCAATTTTGTTGGTCATCTGATCAATTCCTTGTCTGCATGAGGACTTACTCATTTCTAGCTGTGACTACCAAGAGGGGCAAAAAATCTCAAATGAAAAAAATTTTCGAGAAAGTTCTACTCCTCTTTAGATACTATTGGGGTGAGGTTGAGCTTCTTGAAGCTATTGAGAATCACATGGAATTACTTGATGAGCCTGAAGAACCACTTGAAGAAGCACCAGCTATTCAATCTGTTGTTCACAGTAAGGACATCAATTTGAACAAAATCAGGCCTAACAAAGATAAAGAACTTGTGCTCCTGTCGAGTAATAAGAATTTTGTGATGGAGACTGAATCAGTTGGTGAAGGATTTGAGGATATTTTGTACCCGAATAAATTGAATTCTTCAAGAAATAAGAGATCATTCTATTCTTCAGAAAGTAATGAAGATTTTGAGGAACAAGAACGGATTGATGTTGTTAAGAATAAAGCTAAAGTTATTCAAGAACTTGATGAACTTTTTTCAACTGCTAAGGATAATCTTGTAAGTTAAAAAAAACCCATAAAAACCTGCTAATAAGTTAAAGAAGAATATTCTTATAAATTTATTTGTCTATTTCAATAGGAGTCTGTTGGACTTACAGAAAAATCTGATGAACATGAGGAGGCGAGCGAAAAAGACACTGAAGTTGATCTATTGAATCAAAATTCTCATACATTCGAGGTCAATAATGATCAGAGTTGTGTTAAACCTGAACCTGAACCTGTGTCTTCATGAATATCTAATTGTTAACCTAAGCCTGTTAAAAATATGAATTACATCTAGAAATTTTTAGATAAAAAACCATTAATCAGTATCAGTAGTAGCATACATCTCTATGTTCATTTCATAAGTGTACTCGTATGTTCTCATTTAGGTAGGTAAATACTTAAGTTAATAAGTGTACCCGAAAATATGCTTGCTCCATTTGTAGAGATATTTATAAAGCTCAAAAATAAACTATAATTTTTCAGATTTATACATTGTACTTGCTTTATAACCAGAATTAATTAATAGGTACGGTACCTATCCACATATTATGTATAATCATTGAATAATCAAATGCCATTAGTATTTCCATAAAAAAAGTTTGAATTTTTAAAATTACATTAGTATCTACATAGGTATCCATCTACTACTATAATAGTAAATATTAGTACAATGTATAGGTACCATAGATTAGATACCTAGTACCTGGCCTAGGCTAGATATGTAGATATAGTAGGTAGGGAATCTATTTGCTATTATGTATGCAATATCAGTTTGTTTCGGTATTCGGTTTATCCATAATTAAACCATAAGCCCATAAACGGTTGATTTCGAGCCCGAATTTTTATTCCGGCTTATTTACATTTTATTGCTAAGCACTTTTCGATCAATTATTACAAAATTTTACCCCTGATTTTGTACTTACAATGAATTTTGAATAATTGTTGTTATTAACCTATTGTGATTATTTTTATGTTGTTTCGTTGTTTTCGAACTTAAAAATGGACCCAATTGAAGAATTTACGGTAAGTCAGTATCTATACTAGCATTTTATACTGTATATACATATTACCCAAACTTTTAAATAACTTGAGAAATATTTAAGGCCCGAATTCATCATTCATGTCGTGAGGGTTATTACAACTCTATGAAACAGAGTGCTGAAGAAGCCGTCAGAAAATACCCTGATGACATTCGGTTCAAGTTTTATTTTGCAATCAGTTTGGTTTTTAATAAGAAACATACTGAAGCCCTCAGAGAACTTCAACCGCTTCAGGTAAAATTCAGTAGGTACTAATGTATAAAATGAGCCAAAAATCTAGTATAGTTTTAATTTTTTTAGAATGAAGCACCAGTAGCCCTTGGCTCATCAATAGCTGCAGTTGTATCCCATAAAGCTTGTGTCAATATCGATAAAGAAGAATTAATCACTTGTGAAACTCGGATTAAAGAAGGGAAGAAGAATGCAGATCCTGAGGTTTAATGATCTGCAAATTAGTAGTCTAATAAAACAGTGGATTTTATAAAATTTTCGATTTTATAGGCATTTTACTATGCTGGACTTTTCCTAGCCTTACATGAGAAGCCAGACAAGGCGAAAGAATATATTGACCGATTGTTAAAAAATTCCGCAGATCATGGCTCAGCTCTCAGCCTTCGAGGTTGGATTGAAATGAAATTACCAGCTAAAGATAAGGGACAGAAAGAACCCAAGGAATATTACGAGAAAGCACTTAAATTGTAAATTGACTATAAAAATTCAAGGTTTTGCATTAAAGAAACATAATAGGGTAGATTCATATTAATCATATTAGATATCAGCTAGGTACTAATCCTAATACTAAAGATTAAGTACCCTATTACATTTTAGACATGCTCAGATTTCCCAAAAACTAACTTAATTTTGAAAGGAATCATTAATAGGTTTGAAAGTGGTGAAAGTTTGAACTTTAATCATAATTAATAATTATGTATTTTTGTATTTCTCAAATTTTTGCCAAACAAACCCTACCTTTTTTATATCGAAAAACGAGCAATTTTTAATGCCAATTTTTACTGGATATTTTTTAGGAATCGTAAAAATGTAGATGCAATCCTAGGTCTGGCCCAGTTTTGTGAAATATCCCATGAATTTGATCTCGGTCTTGAGAAATTAAACGAGTTGATTGCATTTCACCCAAACTGGTGGCCAGCTCTTATTGGAAAAATGAAATTGTCACTTTGTCTTCAGGATTGGGATCAAGCTCTCGATTTGGCTAATAGAATAGCAAATTCTGTGGATAATTTAGAAGCTCAAAGATTAAAAATCTTGTACAGTTTGTGCCGTGAAGGTGATCTGAAACATGTGGCCAAAGCTCTGGATATTTATTTTAATTCTTGTAAAAGACACGAACCTTACAATGCCAAGTTTTTCATTGAGAATGCTCGAATGTTTTCACAACTAGCAAGTTATGATCAGGAGATTTTGAATCAGTCGATGAAATTTGCAAGATATGCGACCGAGAATGATATGGACTACTCAGAGTATACTGCTGATGTCGGGAAAATCCTTTTGCTTATGGGGAAACATAAGGCAGCCTTTCAAGAATTTAAACTGGCCACTTCTATGGACCCTTCATCAATTCCAGCACTTTTTGGTAAAAAAACTGAATTAATTCCTTCAAAATTTATCAAATACTGATACAATTTTGTTTCCGGAAATGTCGGATTCTATTTATTAGTCTCATCTTTGCAAATATTTTTGTTTAAAGTTGTTTTTTTTTGGGTTTTTTAGGCTTAATATCATGTCAGCTAGCTGAAGGTGAAATAGAAATGGCGTTCCAGCAACTGGATTTTCTGAAAGAATTGGCCACAGATATAAATGCTCCCTCAGAATTACCATTTCTAACTGCAAAAGTCTCAAAGAAAAAGAATCAATCTCCACAAGTTATCCTCAAGTACTTAAATGAGGCTGTAGATTCACACTATAGGCAAATGAAAGGGCTGCCGTTTAATATTGCATATTTGAAACAAATAAATCCAGACTTGGTGGTCAGAATTGTTCGAGAATTTTTGAACTTTGCTCCACAAGAGGTGATTATATTCATATTTATAAAGTAGTCGACAGTCATTTTTAATGCTCGTTCAATGTAATTTAAAAGAGTATATTTGTATGTACTTGTATCCTGAATCTTTATATGTTATGTGACAACAGTAGGTACTGATAGGAACAAAACAATTTATGGTACCTACGAGTATATTTAGAAGGTACTTAAGAACCTATAAACCCGAAACCTTTTTTGGCAATTTCACAGGTCTAGAAAAAATCTTACAATTTCCGAAATTCTTGTAGGATTTCGATCTGAGAAACGCCGTTTTTTTTTTTTGAGAAATTGTAAAATTATCATAAAAAGGATTCCTTAAGTTATTTCTATTCTGATAGATATGAAATATTTTGTAAGTACCCTACTATATGTCACGTATCCAGAGTGGTACATACAGAAAGCTCTCTTGTTAATTAAATGATTATTTTTAGCCTGTAAGTCAAGGAATGCTCCCCTCGTTAGCAGTTCGACAAGCTGTCATGATATTGGAGCCAGTTATTAAAGTTTGTCCAAAACATAAAGAAGCTCTTTTCATAAATGCACAAACGAAATATTTGAGTGGAGATTTTCGAATTAGTGCTGGAATTTTAAACGAAATCTTGGAAATGGGTAAATTCTATATACTGGTAGTTGTGAATTAATATATGTACTGAAGTATGTTTTTATGATTTTTTTAGATTCATCATCACTTGATGCTTGTCTCCTCCTAACAGAAGTATATTTAGCTCTAGATGATTACAAACAAGCTGATCAAATTTTAGAGAATGCCCTCAGTAGTAATTTCAAAGTACGAGAAAATCCAAAGTACAATTTGCTGGCTGCAAGAGTTCAAAAACAAAAGGGAGATATGGAAAAAGCACTTAAAACACTTGAAGCTGGATTAGATCTTGTTAAGAAAATAAAATCCTCAAAATCTGGACAAGTTGTTGAAATTCAAGAATCTTTTGGTGACTTTGGCTTATCTGATAAAATGACCTTGTACATGGAGCTTGTGACCAGTTTGAGTCACCTGGGGAAAGAACAAGAGGCTAGTCGGGTTATGCAAGAAGCTCTAGAAGAGTTTAAGGGTACTCATTTAGAGGGTCGGATCAGTTTAACTCAAGCTGAGGATCTGATGGAAAAAGGTCAAATCGAACCAGCTCTTAATTTACTTCGGGTTGTTTCTCCAGACCAAACACATTATGTTGAAGCAAAGAAATTGATGTCAAATATATTTTTAAATCATCAAAAAGATAATAAGTTGTACATTTCATGCTATCTCGATATTGTGGAACAAAATTCTTCGCCACAAAATCTCTTGCTGTTGGGTGATGCTTATATGACAGTTCAAGAACCTGATCTTGTAAGACATTTACATACCTTATTAGTTGTACCTACATACATACAAATATGATTTTTAAAGATTCATGAGTAAGTATAGGTATGTTTAATTACAATATTGAGATTGAGATCAAATTCGGAGTCGGAGTTCTCAAGCCTATAAGTTGAGTATAATAACTGGTTGGGTAGGTATGCACATAAAAGATAGGGTATCGTAAATCGTATGTAAGTATTTATGTAATTTTAAAATTTTCTATTTTGAGAAGTATCATAGAACAAGGGAATATAATATATTCCCTTGTTCTATGGAAGTATTTTAGGTATTTTAAACTTTGGTATCTCAAAATTTTCAAAATATTTCACTACCTACCTATATATATCTTGAAAAATCTAAAATTGTCAAAATTAGATTACCTATATGTATTGCTATTTATTAGGTTAGGTTAGGTCACATATTTTCTAAATTTGTTTTCTTAATAGGCTATTGAAAAATACGAAGCAGCCTTATCCAAAAATCCTCGAGATCCCAATTTACAAATGAAAATGGGTCAAGCCCTAGTCAAGACCCACTTGTTCAAAAGAGCCATCAATTATTATAAGGAAGCAATCAAAAATAATGACAATTTTGCCCTTCGATTTGATCTTGCCTCACTACTTGTTCGCTTAAGTTATTGGGATAAAGCTGAAAAGAATATAACGCAAGCACTTCAAGACCTGAAAGATTCATCTTTAGATGGAATTATGAATGAGGTGAAGCTACTAATTTTACTATCTAAGGCTCAAGAGGGTAGTGGAAATTTAATCTCGGCTCAACAGACCCTTATAAAAGCTAAAGATACACAGAATCGAGTCATAAAAAGAGCTACTCTCGAACAACCCTCTATAGTCGATGAGCAAAAAAGTGAATTTGCAAAAATTTGTAAATTAATTGGAGAGCTACCATTGGAGAAATCGAACGAGTTGGATTATGCTATCAGGTGTATAAAAGAAGCTTTGGAATCAAGTCCAAATGATGTTCAGTGTCTTGCTATACTTTCAAAACTTTATATGAAAAATGGGGATCATATTTATTGTCAGCAAACTTGCCAAAAACTTTTGGCACTAAATAAGGATTCAGTTGAGGCTGCTTCAATGCTTGGAGAGTTATTTTTTAGAAAATGTGATTTTGCAACAGCATCACTTCATTTCCAGCAATTTCTTGGTAATCATCATATATTAGAATTTTGACAATAGATCCTATTTGATTTACAAAATGTAGTATGAAAAATATCATTTAAATTTTTTTAAATACTTTCAGATAAAAATCCGACACATTGGGAGTCTCTAATATATTTCATTGATTGTTCTCGTTGTGCTGGCCAACTGACTGAAGTCCCACCTTATATTAAGAATGCGGAAGAACAATGTGATCCAAATGATCCAGGATATGGATTTTGTAAAGGGTTGTATGAATGGTAAATTGAAATGCTAAAAAGGAACCCAGTCATAATCATAATGATCGTTAAAATTTAGGTATAATGGCGATCCGAATGCAGCTTTGAAGCAATTAAACAAAGCCCGAAAAGATCCAAATCATGGACAACGCACTATCTACCTTATGATTGATATCTATTTAAATCCAAGTGGTGCAATTTTGGGTAGCGAAGCATTAGACACATCTCTTGATAGTTCAAGTGGGAAAGAAAGTGGTGGTGGTGATATGGTCGAATCAAAAGAACTTGCTATGAAAACTGCCGAAACTTTACTTTGGGAATTGCAAATTAAAACTGGCGAAGAAAAATTTCGACGACAAGTACTTGAATGCCTCATTTTATTAGCAAGTAAAAATAAAAATCGCATGGAGAAAGCTGTTCAAGAATTGAGTGGGTAAGGGGATATTTAGTAATAGGTAAAGTAATGTCTCTAATTCAACTTTTGTTATACTTCTTGGAACAGACTTGTGACAACTGATTATGGGAGAGATTCTGTCATGTTGTGTTATGCTCTTTCAACTGGATACATTTTAGTCAAACAGGTAAAATAATTCACTAGCAACCTAGGTATATAATTAAGAATTCCTATGACCTATACCTACTATACTTAGGTATCTTAATTTTTTTAAACTTTTTTTAGACTCCTCGAGCAAGAAATCAGTTAAAAAGAATGCTCAAAGCTAATTGGACACTTGAAGGTAAATTAATTATTAAAGCCACATCTTTGTTTTCAACTTGAGTTTAATTTAAGATGCTGAATATCTTGAAAAATGCTGGCTACTATTGGCAGATATTTACATTCAAAGCTCAAAATTTGATCTGGCAACTGAATTGATCAAGAAGGTCATAGTTTACAATAAATCATGTTCAAAGGCATCCGAATATTTAGGATTTATTATGGAGAAAGAGCAGGCATTTGCGGATGCTGCAGTTAACTATGAACTAGCTTGGAAAATGGGAAATTGTTCAAATCCAACTCTGGGATATAAGCTTGCATTCAATTATCTAAAGGCGAAGAGATATACTGATGCCATTGATGTTTGCCATAATGTTCTAAAGAAAAATCCAAATTATCCAAGAATCAAAAAGGATATACTGGACAAAGCCAGAGGATGTTTGAGAACATGAATTGTTAACTTTAAAATTTTTATTCTATTTTCATAATAATACGAGTTTTGTAAAAACGAGGTAGAAAATAAATTTTTTAAAAATTGTAAAATTTAAAAAACTTTGGACATTATTTCTCACCAGCTTTTCAATAAATAATTTTTGATAATTGGAGTACAATCAGTCTCTAATTCTTGCCATCGAATTTTATGGTCGGATAGTTTATCACACAAGGTATCAATCTTAATAGAAATGAAATAAGTACAATTATTGCAAATGTCATTAGGTCTTATTTTTCAAATGCTTGATTATTTTTATTTATGACAAACTTTACCTTTTCTAAAGGAATGTCCTTTTTGTCCTTATGAAATTGAATGAAATTTTCTGATTCTGATTGATTCTTAATATCCTTTTTTTCCATAATTGTAGCAGATATTTTTTCAACGTCAGTTTTAAGATAACTTGGATCATCAGGATAACAAAGTATATCTTGAATTTTTCTAAAAGGAAATGAACAATTTTTTACTCCATATGCACAGCTTATGGATTGAAAAGCACAGCTAAAATTCACAAAATATAAAAATAATCAAGAATTTGAATCATTAATAATGTCTTTTATTGCCATTTAAAGCATTACCTTCTCATATATTTAGAATAGCTCGAAAGATAAACCGCAAGTAAGGGTGGAAATTCATTTATTAATTTGAAGAACCGTACATAATTCCTTGATTGATAAGCAATACAAATAGAAATTGCAGAATTAAAGATTTGATTATTATTATTGGTCCTGTAAATTAAAAAAATCAATTTTAAAAATAAGCCAAAATCGTAAGGATAAAGGAAATTATAATTTTTATTATAAGAAAAATTACATACAGTAGGTGACTAATTGAGATTGCTCGAGCCATTATCTTGAATGATTCAGGGTTAGCAATTAAAAATAAACTTTCAAATTCAATTCTTGAACTCTCCCAAAATTCATTTATTTCATACAAGCCAATCAGAGTATGAAGACAGTCCTGCATATGCTTCTTATTAATATAAGGATCAAAAACAGAAACAGCTTCACTTCTTAATTTATAGCCAGAATAAATATGGAATCTGACAATAGTTTCAAGAATTTTGATAGAATCACAATTGGAAATCCGTTGAACGACGATGTCTTGACGAATGGCTCGCAACCGGTCAAACACAAAATCATAGATTACATTAAAAGGCAGATCATTTCTTGTCAAGACACTATAATTAGAAAAAAAATAATGATTAGCTCTATTAATATTTGTACGATGTACTTAGGGTACTCGATATTTTCTTACTCATTGCATAAATAAATCAAACTTTTTAACAAAATCTTTGGTGGTCTAAGGTCTTCCGGTCGAGTTTTATCGACTCCAGCAGCTGAACGTGAATAACTTTTGACAATTTTATTTTCATCAGCTTTCGGTAGTTCCCTTCTTTCATTCATGCGATTCCCTTGTCTCACATTTTGTCCTTGATTACGGGTAAAAGGTAGGGCTTCTAAGCGATGGACAAGTCCTTCCCTTTCTCGTCTAACAAACAAATTAAAAAATATTAAATTAAGTGTAAAAGCAACGATCTCTTTTAATTCAGTCCAGGAAAAACTAGATTTTGGCTTAGATTGTGTGTAATCGACTGTAAAAAAGACCAAAAGCTAATGGATATAGCGAATGAAATAGATAGTCCATAGGTATTAATAGTTAATGATGTAATGCTTACTGATTCCTTTCCTTGACAGGACACATAAATTGACATGTCCCTACAGGGTATTTATTTGAATTTCCTCTTTTATCCATAATTCAGCACCACACTACTATCACTATCACCAAGAAAATCCAAAACTAAAAAAAGAAAAAAAAACCATTAACTTAACTTTACAAATAAAATAAATATCTATATAACTACAAATGTAGGTACCTATTTAGGAATATGTAGTAATTATATTTTGTCCAACAAGAACATAAATGACAAATATTCTATTTTCAGGTTTACTCCTCAAGGCTATTATAAAAAACTTTCCAAACAAAAAAACCGCATCATCAGTTGTCTGCTAGCTTTTGATCGATTAGCAATTAACATTTTTTGGTCATAAATTGTCAATCTTTCAAATTACCATCACCGGCACCACAACTGACAAAATGTCCAACTTTGGAATCCACAGCGGGTATTTTCACCAAACACTTCGAGATTGGCAAGAATCAAATACAGAGATTACGGAGAAAAATTTAATGTACCCCATATTTATAACGTAAGTTGTTTAGCATTTTAGAATTTTAGTAGATTAGCAAAATGGTTATAAAAAATGTTACCTTTTTAGGTCAGATCCAAATGGAAAAGAGTCCATTCCGTCAATGGAGGATATTTACCGATGGGGTGTAAATAAAATTGAAGAACATTTAAAACAGATTGTTGCAAATGGATTGAAATCAATTCTGATCTTTGGAGTTCCTCAATTTAAGGTAATCTCGACCAAAATCAGTAATTGGTAATTATGTAATCGTATCGTAATTATTTACATAATTTAAAGTACCAGTACCATGCAATTTATAGTAATTGTGTAATTGGAGTAATCCTGTCACCTGTCCACTCACTATGTCCGATTCTGATTCTTTTAATTTTGTTATTCATTTCTTACCCGGCTAAATACTATCACTTGCACTAGTATTTAATATTGGCCTACTCAGCAGGACAGCTGATCATCTAGCTTTTTTTGTAAACGTTTTTTTTTCAAAATATGTACATTTCATTCATCAATATTTTTTAGGATGATATTGGCTCAAGTGCTGATAATCCTGCTACTTCACCTGTAATCCCTGTCATTAAATTGATCCGAGAAAAATTTCCAGACCTTCTTGTGGCCTGTGATGTCTGCCTTTGTGCATATACAAGTAATCTTACAATAATACATATACGAGTAATCATTTACCAACTTTTATTTTTGGTTTTTATTTTTGCATTTTTTAGGTCACGGACATTGTGGAATTCTTACAAAGGATGGAATTATTGACAATGAGAAGTCTATTAAGCGATTAGGTAATTTTTTATAACTTAAAATAAAATTTAAGTTTTTAATTCTTTTTTATAATAATTGCCTAGCTGAAGTCTCTTTGAACTATGCTCGTGCTGGGTGTCAAGTCATAGCCCCTTCGGACATGGTATGTAATGTGTAAATTTTTCTAATACAAAATGGTATACACAATATTTAATACGTTTGTTTCTCAATTAAGATGGATGGAAGGATCCTGGCTATTAAGAATGCACTGAAAGAAGCTAATTTACTTAATCAGGTTTGATTTCTAGCCATCATTTGTATGCTATACTATATTCTCCTGTTCGTCAGTTGAAGTTGAAGCTGAAATCAAAATTTGAGAAATCTCACATTAAAAATAATTAATTGTATGCATTTTCCATTTTACAGGTGTCTGTTTTATCATATAGTGCAAAATTTGCAAGCTGTTTTTACGGTCCTTTTAGAGCTGCTGCTGGTTCTGTAAGTTGTTTCTTTATTAACTGATCTCCAAATTAAGATATAAATCATTTTTATATAGGCACCATCATTTGGAAATAGAAAATCATATCAGCTTCCTCCTGGTAGATTCTAACAAATTCGTTCTTAAAACATCAACCTATATGTGAGGTTTTTTTAATTTTTAGGATCTTCTGGATTAGCTTTAAAAGCCTGTGTATGTTATTAAAATCAACTACTTATCATTTTAAAATTTCATATTAAAGGTAATGTACCTAATACGAATCTAAAATGATTGATTTGTGAAAGTAGGAAAGAGATATCGCTGAAGGAGCTGATTTTCTAATGGTAAATGAATAATATATCACAATCAATTTTAACCGATAAAAACTCATAAAAGAATTATAAATAACTACTTATGTTTAGGTGAAACCAGCTTTAGCATACCTGGATATTATCAAAAGTGTTAAAGATCAATTCAAAAATGTTCCTCTATTTGCTTATCAGGTATTTTTTATGAATTTTCCAGGAATTCATTTATTTATCAACTTACTCTTTCAAGGTTTCTGGGGAATATGCAATGTTAATGGCAGGATCAGAACAAGGGTTTTTTGGTTTGTCAAAAACTGACCAAAATTTTGCAAATAATTATCTTAATTAACCATAATTATAATCACTTTTTTCTAGATCTCGATACGGCTGTAATGGAGGCTTTGATTTCTATGAGACGGGCGGGTACAGATGTTATAAGTAAGTTAAAAAGTTAAATTAAACACAGTCATTAAATTAAAGATGATTAAATTATACAGCTTTTTTAATTTTTTTAGTAAGCTACTTCACCCCAAGAATTTTAGAAAATCTTTCTGCAAAATATTCCAATAAACTAAATCGAAATCGAATTATCTAAACTACTAATAAATAATAAATCATCCATAATTCATATCCAATACCAATATCCACAAAGGGACAGGGAATATGATTTAAATTTAAATTTTGTTATAACAGCAAAGGGTTTTATTCACATTATATAATCATATAATATGCCTTAAGTATTTTAAATAAAGTACTAACATATATATCAATAAACTCTTATAATATTATATAACATGTATTATTAAGATATTGTTTTTGTGTCACTTGAGTTGAGTTAAAGATAAAATAAGTTAACCTATTTTTGAGATCTAATATTCCTAAAAATCCTATAATATCGTTTTAATCATGCAATTGGTCGCACAATCTCAATCTCAAGCCCAACATCTGAATTCAATCAAACTCAAATGATGAAATTAAAAATTTAATATTTAGGTATAGAACATATATTAATTAAAAGTTATAAGTTTGGCTTGACAAATTGCAAACCTTGAGCACATTAAGGCTTGATATGCTTTACTAGAGAAATAATTATCAATAATATTCACCTTCAAACTTATCTTTAGTAAATAAAGTCAAAAGTACTATACATTACACTTACATTATCTATATATATCACTGACCAAATCTGTCAATCATATTTTTGAGTAAAAAAATCTCTCGATAAAAAAAATATTCAGTTCAAAATCAAAAGTGTAAATAAGTAGGTAAGAGATACAATTAGTAAGGTATTTTGAAAATAAGTAAGTAGATAACTGTAGATAAGGTATTCAGAATTCAGAAATATTGATTAATAATAATTTTATGCAAAAATGCACTATTTATATAGGTAGAATATTTTAAAATACATTATTCATTATATCTACTATGTATGTGTAAGTATGGTAGGTACATAATTAATATTTTGAAATATTAGTAAATAAGTACCCTACCTACTGTATATACTATGTAAATATGGCTAAAAAGTAGTGTAGCAATTATATTTCATTGAACATGTGAGCTTATTGTAATTTTAAGCTATTAATTAAATTACGTATAATACAGGTATATTATTTAACATTTAGATATTAATTAATTAACAATTTGGAAATACTTTATCCTTAGAATTATTACATATACATAGATAAGGTATTGACTACAAGAGATTGCATTAATTAAGCATTATTTAATTATAGCTTTAAAGATATCTTGCGGTATAGAATAGAATAGAATAGAACTTTATCTTTTTAGTTTTAATTTTTACCATTAGTAATCATAATCTTTGATCATAATCATAATAGCTTATTTCCTGAATTTTTTCTCATATGCCTTAAATCGTTAGGTTAAATAGGTTAGGTAGGTACCTATACTGTACGAGTATTTTTTTATACATACCTAAATATTCAATTTTACATTCAGAAACGTAATAAAAATTAAAGTATCCGTAAAAACAAATTTTGTATAAAAACTTTTTTATAGATATATTTGTATAGTTTTTCATTTTTGACCGATCGAATCACTATTTCTGCTATATCCGATCCTATCGATACCCATATTAAAATATGGGTATCGGAAGTCCTTTAAAATATATTTTTATATATCGACTAACTGCACCTACTAGATAATTTGAGGCACCTATCAATAATTATAAGTATTCTATCAGTACCCTACTATATAAATTAAAAAAAGTATAGATACTTTCAAAATTCTGTAAAATATCTAAATACTAGAAATTTATAGTAACTTACTGTTAGTTCCGTAGATTCGTATATAGTAGGTAGGTAGTTTAGTAGTAAAAATAACTTGTATACTTAAATAACAAATGTACCCAACACTTTTAAAATCTTTAGAACTTGAAGCTGAAATGTATACCTTTAGATCTTACGATTAATCTAATTTGCATTTTTTTGGATTATATAATCTATCTATTTACAATGCTCTTTTAAATTTTAAGCTAATTCTTATAGTAGAATACATTAGTATAGTACCCATATATACACTATGAGTAATAATTAATTTTATAAATTTGGTCATTTTGAAATATTCCTTGGATTATGTACTATGATGGGCATTAAAGTAATTTAAATCTCCATTTACATTAGAACTAGGACTATAATATGTAGGATAGGGTACTTATATGAATATTATTAATGAGAATGAGATTTGTAGGTAATTGAAATTTTAATATTAATTGAGAATTACAAGTTTAGAGATAGGCGATGCAAGCCGAGCCTGAGAGCTTTATGAGTAGAATATTAGGTAAAGGTTAAACATTAATATTATATGTAGGGTACATTAAAACTAAAACCTATTCTATCATTTTATATTTCCCTATCTATGAATGTAAGTTTTCTAATTTTGGTGGTTTGAAGGATAATATTGTAGCAATATAAATATTTTTCTATTGAACTTTGCAAAATTTAATTCCATCCTCATCGGTGATTTGGTTTGTATTTGATGATGGGTCGTCAAATTTGTCGGTCTTCATCTTCATTTGAAACTGATCTAGGGCAAAATCTGGAAGAATTTGAATATTTGAAAGCTGTGTTGTGGCCGCTGCTCCTTTAAAAAGTTGATTAAATTTCTCATCGAGATCACTTGCGGGAGCATCATCAAGGTGACGTCATCTCGAACCTGTTTGACTTCCCTTTGCTTCAGCTGCAGCTTCCTAAATGTCAGAAAATGTCATTTAAATTTTATAAATAACTGTTGACCAATTATATCAGGGTTTTCAATGATTGTTGCATTGATTCTTCTTGGGTTTTTTAGAAAAAATTTCGAATTTTTTTTTAGGAATTTATACTACAGATAGATCGTACAATATCATTCATCATTTACAACCCTGTTTTTAATTAGTAACTTACAGCTGCTGCCTGGGCGGCTCTTTGAGCTAAAATATTAGGAAAATTATATTATTATTCAAGTCAAAATATCATTTTAGATGCATTTTTCAACGCAAAAGCTGAATTACCTGCTGCTACAGCCTCTTCCTTTGCAGCTATAAAGTTAATAGTTAAAGTATGTTAATAATTAATGATAAGCATTATAATAAGCTTCATCACTTGTCCCGTTAATTAATTATAGAGTACAAAAATTGCAGAAAAGTTGACCAATCTTTACAAACTTATCTATCCATATTATTATTTAGAATTAGAATTTTAGCCTATAAAATTTTTGCATACATTTTAAATAGTGATTTTGTCAACTTTTCCACAATTTGCTTAATTTTTTAAAACTAACCTTGAGCATAATTATATGCTTGTGAAGCTGCGAGCGAGCTAATCATTGGTGGTCTTTGTGGTTTATTTTCAAGAATTTTTTCTAATTCAGTCATCACTGCTGTTGTCAATTTAGGGATTAACTATTAAATCAAAATAAAATCATGGAGAAAGTTGGTGAAAGTTCTCTGAATTTTAAAATAATACAGACCTGTAAGGCTTGTACATAACTGAGGAGATCATGAGTTGATGTTGGTCCAATTAGCATGGAATTTACAACTTCTGTAAATCAAAAAATAATACATTTAGAAATATGATCTTTAATTTGATCTAGAAATAATATTGTATTTACAAACCATTTTTAAGACACCAAGCGATTATTAATTGAGATAGATTACAACCGTATTTCTCAGCTAGGTTAATAATTTCCCGAGTAATTCGTTGTTGATTGGCCATTTTTTGTGCTGGAGTTTCTTCAGGAACCGTCACGACCGTTTTGCTCGTTTGAGAACCAGCAATTGACCCAGAATGTATTGAACCCGACTTTTCTTTACCCACATTCTGTAAAAAAATCATCGAATTTATGATTTCATAATATTAAAATTTGCAAATTTGCTCTCTCTAACTTCTAAAGTAATTTGGAACTCGTTTTTCATGTTAAAAATTACTAAAAAAAAAAAAAAAGACTCAATTTTATTCTATAAGTTTAAATAGTACTTATCTTTAGCCTACCCAAGATATTAGTATTTAAAGTTCAGAATAAAATTGTTAGTTGATTGTTGATTAGCAAAATTTCGAAAAGTGATGCTTTATAAGCTTATAAAAATATTTAAAGACCCAATTCTCCCCCATCTCAAAAAATCCAATTCATCTTTTTTTAAATAAAAATTTCAAGATATAGTTACCTCTTTACCAACAATAAGGATTGCTGGCACATTAGTGGGTAATAATGAGGGGACGGTTGTAGTAGGAAGGGTTGTATCATCGATGATTTCAACTGGAAAATTAAAGGCAGTTATCTTTTTCTGCTGCTACATAAAAGAACAGGGTAGAAAATACAAATCAATCACAATTTTTTAATTGTTCCCCACAATCTTATAATCTCATTCGTAATAATATCTTTATGTATGACAATTAAAAGAATTAAGAATTAATTTAAAAAAATTCAAAAATTCATGCTAAAATTGGATTATTTATTAAGAAGTTTATACTTACAAGAAGTAGGGCTAACAAAAAAATCACAAGGCTCTTATATGAGAACATTGAGAGGAAAAGGCTTTGAAACTTTGAACTATTTTTACTATTTAAAAAAAAGCAAATATTTTCAAAATATAAGCAAAGCAATTATTCTCACACTACTACTACTACTGCATAAAGTTTAATCATATTCCTTGAAGATACTTGATCTAGAAATGTAGGTTCCTTTATATGTTAAAGTATCAGTAGTAGAGTACGTAAAGTGTAAAGCTCTATTAAAAACCTTAAAACTCTTTTTGAAGTTCAAGAAAGCCAGAATTTCATATAGATTTGCATATCAAAGCTGAAATTACACAAGTTATTTTTCAAAATTTTTGCTACAAATGTCTTTGTCCATGTTTAGGATATATGGATACTAAGCTATAATGTAATCTCTAGACTAATTAGCATTCACAATACATATTATTTACAGAAGGCAAACTCTAATCTAGGTTCAAAAATTCAAAGAATTTTTGAATTTGAATTTTTTTGAAAGCAGATACTATCTGGTAATAAACTTGGTAAGTTCTTGAAGTGCTTTTTCAAAGTTCTAATAAAACATACTACTATGTAATAATATTTTGTACATATTGTAATTGTAATTAAAGTATACAGTTTATAAGGTACCTAAAAATAATTTATTCAAATGTAGGTACTTATGTATAATTAACTTACTTTCATGGAAGATTTGAATGCTGTAAAAATATCAAAGTAAATAAATTATATTTTCAATATTTAAGTTCATAAACTTTAAGTAGGGTACAGATAATTTACCTAAGGCCATGGACTCTTCGGAATTTTTTCCAAAGGCTTTGTAAAATGACATCGTTATTGGCGAATAAGTCATTAGTCCCATACCTAAATATATGAAATCATAAATGTATGTATATAAAACCTAATAAGCTATTATAAAATAGATATAGTAGGTACTCTAATGTAGTTTGAATCTGGAATTCTAAAAATGCCAAGTATTTTTTATTCTCAATAAAGCCCGATTCAAATGCAAATGACCAACTTTATTTTATTGTTCATTTTACTGGCTCCATTACTTATATAATACAATTATTTGCATACCATTATGTCATGTCTAGTTACAAATATTAGGTTTTAAAAATACAGAATAATATTCTTGTACAGATACTGAGGTACTTTTAAAGGATCTTCAAGTTTATTCGAAATGGCTGAAATTGATCTTTTGGATGAAATCCCGGATAGAGTAAGCTCATATCCTTGTCATATGCAGGGTTGTAAAAAGAAAAATATTTGCTTCAACATATCCCCCCTAAATGCTATTTAACATAATATATGTATTTCTCAAGACCTCTTGTAAAAATCTCAGTCAAAAATAGCAGAAATTCCTACTCTAAGAACTATTTTTCTAGAAATATTTTACATAATTATTACCTAATAGTAGTATACTACATAACTATATACTTTACTAACATAGTATTTGTACCGAAAAAGGTATAGGTTCAAACTATTTCGAAAATTTTATAGGCAAATTACTTGCTTCTGAAATATTTATGAAGCATTTCAATTTCCTAATGGCTTGACTTTAGATAGATTTGAACTTTTGATCTTAAAATTTTTAATTTAAAAATTTTGATATTATAATTCTATATGACTACCTAGAGATTTAGTTCATAAAACTCTTTCTATTATATTGTGGTGAAATTCTAGTAGCTTAGCATATAATGATCAACACTAGATCAATATCCCATTTATCTTCTTTATTCTTTCAAGCCAGCCAGATAAGAATTTAAGTATGTATACACTATGGTAGTATGAAAGTTTCCGTTAAATTGAACCCCCCTGGTTCTAAAGGAACTGCGGATTTACCCAGTCATACTAACCACTACTATTCTTTAGTGTATTACTATCTACCACGACCATCAAAATATATAAATAGATTTACCATTCAAATTCATGGAAATGGAATGGAATGGACAGGAAGAATTTATAAATTAAATGTTTGCCCTTTTGAACTTTACTTTTGATAATCGCCATTGTCTATACACTTTCATATATCTCTACTTTACACTTTACAGTACTACTGTATAAATCTAATTAGCTTTAAATTATCATATTTGGTATTGTAATATTACTAGAACTAGAATTGTAAGTACCTACATACCTACTATAGGAATCAGCCTATACATATTAGCATTATATCAGCACTTAAAAGTAATTCTTGAAATACGATAGATAGTTGAGATAGATAAAGCCAGTACTATTTGTATTTTATCGTTCTCTATCCTATCCTTTTCCTAGTTCTCATTTAACCTAAAACTTTATATTATTCATTATTCTATATAGTAATATGTAGTATGTACTGATATATCTGCAAAGGCAATTAACGGTAATTTGATTACATAATGCTGGTATGAACTTTGAGTAAAATAGATTTAACATTTCATTTCCATTATTACTGATAATTCAACGAATTCAACAAATTTCTTAAGCTAGAATTATTTTGGAAATTACAAAAAATATATTTGTTGAAATTCGGAAAGATCTAAAAGATCATCTAGAACTATTTCTTGCGAATATTTTAATGACTTTCCTTTTCGACTCTTTTTGACCCTAAATCGACGTTTTTTCACCCCAAAAAGTATCAAACTCACCCAAATTAAGCTTTAATGATATATGAAAGCTATCTATATTGATATACTCGATCTCTTAAAAATCTCAAATTGCTCAATTACTTTAACATTAGTATACAGACAGGTCGAACAAAAATCGTCGATGAAATCGTAAATTTATCGTATCATGTCATTTCGATGTATGAATAATATCTGAGATTCTGAGATTTTGAGCAAACCTTGAATTTTGTAATTTTAGGTTCAAATAGTAAATGTACAAATATATTATTTACTAACCTATTTTATTGTACAATTCGTTCATGTATAGTTCAGGTTTATCTCTGCAAAAGAAATGATACTCGGCTTGCTCAACAATCGGTGTGATACAATTAAACTGACGACAATTACTATAAGCTTCCATTATATCTAGGGGCGGCCATCTACAAAATCAAATTAAAATTAATGAGCCAATTAATAATCTCAATTTATACAAATGATTGCTCATTAAAATTAGGCATATACAACTAGAACTTACTTTGATGTACCCCAGTACAATACTTGACCCATATTTATCACATGATTCATCGACCGAACAACTTCTACAAAGTGTACAAAGTACAGAAATTTATTTATAGATTTTAATGATGTTAATTTATATACCTACCTACCTATGTATATCTCTAATAATTAAAGTGGAAATTGAGTAAATTTACCTTCAACAGGACAGTGGGGATCTACTCTATGTATTAGAACGACATCAATAAAATCCAGTTGAAGTCGCTCCAGAGAATTTTTAACACAGTCTAGTATGTACTTCCGAGAGAGACCTCGTTCCTCGATTCTAATTTGAAAATCAACAGATAACACAAAATTAAATTACCTTTGCTTAAGTACCTACGAGTACTATGTACACCTATATAAGTAGAACTATAAGTGCTATTTGTAGAATTTCAATTTATTCAATTCGATTTAGTTTGGTTGGTAAAATTGGGCAAAATTCTTTACATTTTCCATTTTAAATTTAATTAATTGGGCTTATACCAATACTATAAGCTAGTATTCAAGATATTAGGTAAGGTTTTTTTGGGGTTTTTAATATGGATTTTTTGTTGGTTTAGGTTTATTTTAAATTTTTATGTTTCAAAATGTATATAGGTAGGTAGTAGGTACTTAACTATGAATTTAAATTTAAATGATATAATAACAATGCTAACTTTTTATCTTTTATGAAAATTTTCGAAATTTTAAGCAACTTTAAAAATGTTTAAGTTAAAAAAAAAGCTTCGTTATATTCGTCCCCGTTCAATCCCAATCTCTTTGAATAAAACATTTTGGTATAGAAAAGTTTTGGTATTTTGGTTTAAAATTTGACTGTTTCAAGAATAATTTTATCCAACTTACTTTGAAGTCCAGTAAATTTTGACGATTATGATGTAAGAGCTCCTTTTCCAATTCTTTTTCTTGAGTATTTTCCCCAACTCGATTTCGGCCGAAGGTCCTGAATAGGCATCGGAGAGGTCGAACAGGTTGATTCCACTCTCATAAGCCAAAGTTACGATATTTTCCAAAGTCTCAGGTGGCTCATTGGACAACATCCATGTGGCCAGTCCTAAACTTGACACTCTGAGACCACTTTTTCCTAAATTTCGGTATCTAAAATGGTGAAAAAATTCATTAAAAATTTAGTTAAACCTATATTGTATGTATAAGTACAATATAAAGTACCAAAGGATTTTTCTAATTTCAAAATGTTATTTTTGAGCTTACCTTAGTCCAGGCGCCACATTTCTCGAACAATTTGGCAGAGGCGAAGGCTGAGGCTGTTTTTTGATTTTATTAATTTTAACCATTATTTATGAATTTATTTCCCTTTATTATGAACTTTTTACTAAAACTTTTTTAACACAAGATTACCGTAGACATGCTGCAAGTGTCCAATTTTCCACCGTTACCATACTCTGTAATCGAGTCAGCAGATAATAAGTACTGGTCCATATCTTCGGATCCGTCGTCGTTAGTTATGCATACTAGTGGGGATCGGTTTCTAAAAATACCAGAAAAGATATTAAATTAAATTACACCTATATCAAGTGCCAAAAAACCTCTAATTTATATTCTAACCGAACATTTAATTAGTCCAAATGGATTTTGTACAGTATCCACATTCTAAAATTCTAAAGGCAAGGGCATAGGTACCTCTAATTGTCGTATATCTTGAAAAAAGGGGACTACTGATAAAATACTAGGTCGACTAAACCTGTTTGAACTTTGTTAGTACTCTCTTTGAAAAAATCATACTCATAAAGTAGGGAAATATTATTTTGAAAAAACCTTCGAAATACCTGAAAATGTCTCATTTTAAACAAATGTGCACAATTCACCAATGCAATTTACCTTGCTATATTCCTAAATATTATCTCGGCTATAATCTAATACAAGTATAGAACTAGCTGAATAATCGAATTTATTTTTAGAAAAAGTATTTTTTAAATACTCCCAAGTTGATAATGTGAGTTGGTTTTATGTGACATTTCTCAACCTATCTGGTTTAAGCTATCAGTACAGAATATAAGGTATATGATCCATATGCTCGCCTTATGCTCTCATTCTTACCTATTTTTCTACTACTATTACTATTGCTATTTTTATTTTTATTAGTTCTGTTCAAATTTTTTACACTTCCCCTGCCTATTCATAAAAATAAAAATAAAACTAAGCTTCAGTTATACTACCTTTACTAGTAGTTGTTGTATTGCAGAATATTTAATGAAGTTTGCTCCAAAGTGTGTATAAATAGTAAATAGCACCCAGTGCATCTTTATCCAAATTACAAAATGGTTTTAATCATCATAAATGGATCATCAAATAAACTTTTATATATCTATCTGTTTACCTTTAAAAATCGATAAATTACTGCTCAAATTGCTCATCTTACTACTAAAACAATACTAAAATTTCAATTTTTATAAACCTGCAAAATTTCATTGATAAAATATACCATATAGTATCTGCAAGGAAGGTATTTTAAGCGATATTTTTAACATTTGGCTAATGCTAAGGTTAGCATAAAGCTAAAGGTAAAGTGATTGCAAGGTCGTGTTTTTGTTTTTTGTGCCATTTATTTAACAGACTAGTAGGTTGCAAACGAAACTAGAAACTTTTTTGGAATGGCATTAGTTTAGAGACAAGTGTTTGTATTTATACCTACATTTAAAAATAAGAAATAAATATAAATACAGTTGTAGTATGTACGAACGAGTACACAATACAGTATACAGTACAGCTAAATAGCTTTATAAGAAATGGAAATATAGATTTTTAGATTTTTGGCAAAAAGCCCTTTGGCTTCGAGACAAGCTTCAAAGACCCTTCAAAAAATACTGCTAACCATTAACACTACGGCGGAAAAACTTCTCAATAACATAACAGGGTCTAGGTATATGTAATAAGTAGGTAATATCCCCAAAGTTTTTGTAAATATATGCTTTTTTATGCGGATAAAATGGACTTATTCAGATTCGATATCGACTCAAAACTTTAATAGTCCCGAATTTTCATATAGGTAATAGGCAATAGGTATTAAAATTTTAAGAAAATTTTACAAAACTCGGTTGGCCAAAATCTGTAATTCTGATTCTGATCTGTTTTAAGGCCTAAAAGTAGCAAAATGAACGCTTAAAATTGGTTACTTTATAGAGAAATTTTCCTTACTATTTTGTGCAGATAACTAAAATTGCATTGAATCCCGCCAACTCGTATCTTTTTATCTTTTTCATATACTATTAACCTACAAATATTACTTACATAGTCAAATATAAGTTTTGGTTCTAAAAGTTCTAAGGTATTACATACTGGTACATACTGACTAGTAGTAATAGGAAATGGGATATATAATCTTTAGCCAAATCATTTCCACTTTTTCCAAAATATAATATTGCAGTAGTAGGTACTTGTATTCTGTAGTACTAGTAGTATGATTATTGGAAATCCATGTGTTTTGTCTACTATTGCATTTTTTCTCGCTTCGGTGAAATCTCCATTCGAATTTCCTTCCTAAATAACTTTGGAATTTGTTGTGAGGCAAAGTGATGGGTGTATCAATTTGAAGATCAAATGAAATCGAGAAAAAGATTCAGATCAAAGAAATAAATGTACCAGTTTCTCTATAATAAGAATAAGTAAAGATCTTTTTTGAGAATCGAATCTTGAAATCTTGAAAAGAATCTGCTTTCCCAAAATGCCTAAATGGATTCGTTTAAAAACTCCACATAAAAGTTTCAAAATGCCGCATAATCTTGTCAAAAAGAACAAAATCCAAAGGCTTTGATGATTATAATAGAAGCCTTTTTTTGGTTAGAAAATGTCTTTAAAATAGTTTGAAAAAATCGAAAAGTTTATGCAAAATTATAAGAGAAAACAAAATTTTGACAAAATAGGAAGAACATTAACTTTTTGGATTTAGAATTAAAATACTAGTAGCAATATTATCTTGACCTCATATTGACCAGTACCCCTATTAATAACCCCTTTATATACCATTTTTTATACCATCATTTTGTCCAAAAGTACAGATAGAATAATAAATAAGAGCTTTTAAATGTTCATGGTAGATTTAAGTTCAAAGCGAGAATTGTAAATGGACAATGAAAAACCTCAAAATGTTTCGGAATAAAAGTTAATGGACTTTCTCATTCTATAGACTACTCTGGACACTCTGGTACATATATATTTATAGGAATCCTTCTGTTTCTATTTCTTATCTAATATGCCATTCTAATAATCACATTTGACAGTTCTTCCACTCTCTTCAGGGCTCCAGACTCCAGAACAGCTCTAGAAATCTCTGGAGAAATACATTAGACACATTGAAAGAAATGGAGAAAGTTCAGAGGAGAAAGTCAATAGAAACAATCCATAAAATATAAAAAGGCAGAGAAATTGAGTAATATCCACAGATATACCATGGTTTTGGTTGTAGTAAATAAAAATGTTTGCAATCCAATGTACATGTATGTTAGGACAAGACACCAACAGAGACGTATAAACAATCTTTGAGAATTGAGAAATAGAGTTGGAAAAAATGGAAACCAACAAAGTAAAAAAAATCCTCCAACTTACCCATCAGGGGGTTTCTCAAAACCCAAAATTGCCCGGATCTTAACTTGATAACTTTTTCTAGAAATGACCATAAGAGTATGGTATACTGATACTGGTAGAATTGAGTTGATTGACACTTGAAAGTCTAAATCTTTAAGATGATAATACTCGTACAGTACCTATGTACTCTTATTGTAGATAAGCGAATTTCTATGTACCTAGTAAGTAAGTAGTTTAGTAAATTAAGAAAAAACAAGTGGAAAGCAAACTTTTTCTACGCTGGGCAAAAAAACTATCTCTTGAAAATCCAAATACAGATACCTAACCTAACTGTAGGAAAAGTGGAGTAAAAACTACTCTTGAAATACTGGTAGTAAAATCTTTAATGAAATGAAAGCCAAAATAAAATAAAAGGGATTAGGTTTACAAAGAAATTCGGACATTTAAGCATATTATAAAAACATCAACCAGTTTTGCAAAAGTATCTGCAGTATAGAATTCTCAAAATTTTGTCCAAAATTTGAGCTTATGAATCTATGATAGGATATCTTTTAATTTCAGATTCATTAAAATTTAATTTGTAGTGCATTGCAAATTTGCAATCTTCATTCATAAGAAATAATTTGCCAGTAATTTGCTTTAAAAATTGGTTTTTTGGCAGATTTATATTGAACCTTAAAGACACTGTTTGCAATTTGTAATGCTACAGAATAGATACAATGAAATATCAAGGGAATCGAATTATACTGTAGATATATCTTGCATTTGAACATAACTTTTATTTTTATTTTATATCTGTGTCAGTATAAATCTCTAAAGATTAAAAATACGCTCATTTGAGAATGAAATGAAATTTCTGGCTTACACTTACACATTTTCAATTCAACTAATCTTATAAGATTAGTTTCTTTCGATAATTAAGAAATGTTGTAGGAGAAAAACCGAGTTTTACAGAATATGTCGGTAAAAAGCCCGTTTATTTGAATTTGTAGAGTGCTATATCATATTAGAGATTTGTATATACATAATTTGTAAAAATTTGTTTGTTAGGGACTAGTTGTAAATTTGCATTTTATTTATTGGAATTTTTTTACATAATAGTATTACTGGTAGTTATACTATAGTAGTAAGTACCTTAAGGGATCTGAATGTGAATAAAAATGAGATTACTTTTTACTTATTTTACTACTATGTAGTACATAGACACAAAGGCATTATGAGGATAAGTAAAAGTGGTGATTTAGTAATATCAAATATCTGCTGGAAAAATACCGAAAAAGTGTAAAAAAATAAAGAAAGGCTTAAGGCTTTCTTAAGTTTCTGTATAAGCTTATTTCTTATATCAGTAGGGTAGTATCTATTATGGGAATTTTTTTTGGGAAAAATAAAAGTATTTTATTCACCAGCAGATTCTTTCTAGTGAGAAATATGGGCAATCAGCAAAAGTTAGCACTCGATAGTAAGCCTCATTTTTTAGAAAAAATCGGAATTTTTTACAAATCCATTGTAATGCTGATTCTAAATTTCCAGTAGTTATATATAGAATATTGGGGGCTTTTATAATAATACAACCAAAGTCAGTTGTAAATACCGAGTCGCCTGCAATTAGACTTTAATTAACCGCAGCAATATGGTAATGCATATACTCGAGAAAAAGAACAACAACAACAACAATGCTGATTCTAAAATCTAAATCTAAAATTTTTGCTCTATCTGTACAGTATAAATAAATGTAAGTAGAGCTAATTTGAAAAAAAAATACAGACAAAATTCAAAATGTCAAATACAAGTAGGTAGGGTAGTTGTGCTTGTGAGTATCCTTCAAATGTCACTACTCGTAATAATAATGTAGAATTTACAATATTTGTGAATTTTATGATAGGCCTGAATTTTCAAAATTCATATATAGGTACTTATATAGGACCTAATTTGTAGTAGGTATACTCCGTAAAAATAAGTTGAAAAAATTGACTTTATCATATAAGCTGTAAATCTGAGAATTTTTAAGCAATTTTAACTTTTTACAATTATGTAACTTATTGTAGTAAAAGTCTAATCCTAAGTAGATATGAAGTCTGGAAAAGAAGTAGGTACCTACTCGTAATAGTAGGAAAGAAGCTGCTTAAAATTAATAAATTTAAACTTTTTTAAGAAGTTTGCCAAAATATCGCTTTTTTGATATGACAATCTGGATTCTGATAAAAACTTGAGATTATACCTAACCATCATCAGTATAAACTATAAATTAATAGCTCCTCTAAAGTGACTTTGACCTCGACAAATACTTTAAACTCTTCCTCCTGACCTCATTCCAAAGCAATAAATACAATTTAGAAAAACTCTTTTTACACAAGATAAGTATCTATCTAAAAGGAGAGGGGATTTATAAAAATGACCTTTGAAATCAAAATGATATTTTTATTATATCTAGTAGAAAAATACCGAATTTCTCAAACTATACTCGTACTCGTATTCTGTAAGAAGCAAAATGTCTTTATTCAAGACTCGAGATTCAAGGATATGAATCGAAAATGAAAAAAAAAAGTTGAATATCAAACTACCTACATCAAATATCTATATCAGAGGAAATTAAACTAGTTGGAAAGATTTATACCTTTATTTTATACCCACTTTATACATATTACTTCTGCCAAAAACATAAAAAAAAACTTTTACATACTATCAGTATACCTAATACCTATACTATGAGTTTGAAGAAAAGTTTACATTTATTTGAATTGGGAGAGTATAACATGCTCTTATAGGATAGGATATTGCCTTTACTGTATCAGTATTGGTACTTGGAATTATGCGGAATTCTAAAAATACTTTTCTGGGTTAAAGTGACATAGCCAATCAAATTAAATTAATTTCATGACTTTGACTAGGCCATAAGGATCAAACTTAAATAGATAGATATGGTTTAAAATTTAAATTGAGCTTATCTCTTATACCTACTAAATACACTCAACTACCTACTATTACTATCTATGTATACGAGTATTTAAAATTTAAAATCAACTGTTGTACAATTTTTTTACTATTTTTTCAAAATACTCGAATACGAGTAAAAAGACAGAATATACCTACTCAAATTAAAAAGTTTCTTTTTCAAGATTCGAACATAGTACGAGTACGAGTACTATTACAGTGGTTAATTATTCATTTTATTATACAGATAGACTGCTCAGAATTGAAGATATATCTGGTGCACTTAACTTGCTTATTTTTAGAATTTAAGTGTATTAAATGCCTAGGGTTTTAGAACTTTTTAGGAAAAAACCGAATGAAATAAAAAAAAATACTAGATTACTTAGCTTCTGGTGGGATTCGAGGGACTTGAGATAATTATAAATTAATGAGAATATCTCTTTATACTGTAGTAAGCCCCCATATAAGTAGACAAATGTCACAAAAACCATTTCGGCTAAAAATCTCAAGACAAGACTAGTAATAGTAGTAGCTATATAATTAAATAGTTGAATGTACTCATAAGTAACGTAAGTAAGTATTTGATATTTTATTCCCCTAATCCTAATCTGTTCACTTTTTATTATTATGCCCTATAAATATATGTATATGGCAGTATGTACTGTACTGTACAAAATACAAAAGTAAGCATTTGAATTACTTTTGTCTTAAATCTGGGAAAAAGTCGTCAAGAGACTTTGAGTCAAATAAAATATAACGGCAGTTCCTCACATAAGCCCGCATTTAAACATTTTTAGAATTTTTACAATGCTCTCAAAGGATCTATCAATGCACATGCATCCTATACTTGGGACCTAGCATAGTTACAGTATTTATACTGGAAAATTTAAAATAATCAAAATATTTACAATATTTAATTTTAAAAAATCATTCGAGAGAATAGTGTATATATAAGTAGTGGAGAGTTAAAAAATGATCTAAAATTCTAGTTTTTTTTTGGCATTTTCTGCCTTAAGTGCAAAGTAGGTACCCTACTTCAAAACAAAATCTCATCGAACTTTGATATTTATTTCAGTTTCGATTATACTATTACCAATATGTGTGCTTAACATTGAAATTCAAATCTCCCGACGAAAAACTGATATAACAGGCAAGACCCTGTCATTTATCTGTAGAGCCCGGGCTACTAAAATAGAGTCAGAAACAGGAAGGATGTTCCAAATATATGTAAAAGTACCAAAAGTAAAGAGAAGGTTATTTCTACTCTACTAGTCAGTACCCCTCTAGTATTCATAGTTAGTATTTTATCCTTTTTTCATAAAAAGAAAAAAAGACATCTTTTTATGAGAATCTACAATTTTGCAGTTGCATTGCAATTTATACATTTATAAATATTCACTGCTGTAGTAGGTAATTGTCCTAACCCTCAAGAAAGCTGCATTTAAGTAATATTTTTGATTTTTAGTTTTTTCGAGTAGATCGGTTTGAAATTTTCTAGAGCTTTAATATTTCTGTCAGAATCCGTTTAATAAATGAATTGCTATCAAAATGCAATTTTAAATAAAATAGATGAATTTTTTGTCGCACTTACAATGTTGATTTAATCCTAACTTTATATATCCTACCTACCTACTAACTACGAATTAATTAAAAAATTAATTACCTACATACCTAGTTTGTTTACTTTTTTAAATTCAAAAGTAGATACTAAAACTGGTATTTATTAATATTTTTGACTTGTAGGTAGGTACTGGATATTATGTTAAACATACTATAATAGTTGCCTAATATATTTACATATAAACTCATAAGACAAAAGCATAGAAAATTTTGAAAGCTGAAGAATCTTTTGACCTTATTGACGTAAAATTTCCTATAGGTTGGGTATAGTAAATACCATAGTATGTGCAAATTTTGGTCAAATCCAAATAGGACAGACTATTTTATATTTTCAAAGAATTCTTGCTAAAATATTTGACTAAAGAAAAAATAGAAAAGTGCAAGGAGATCTGCTTATCTTATACTGCAGTATAATACTGCACCATGCTGTAAAACAACCTACTACTGCTATAATACCTACTATGGGTACTCCTCTAGTACTATCCATAAGTGTCCATAATAGAGGATAGTATAAGTTCAAAGTTAAAAATTCGGGTTTTCTTACCCGCAAAAAAGGCTCGGTTGAGAATACGAATGATCCTTAACTTGAACTTAAACTCAAAAACCCAAAGAAAAAAGTGTTTCTATCCTTAAGTATAAGTATCTTACTAGTACACATTTATCTATACTAGTAGTATGACAGACAGATCAGTCGAAATACTAGTAGTTATATAATAAATTATTTATGTATCGAACTTATTTTACTTTTTTGCCTCTTGGTCTTGTACTAACTACATACGAGTATATTATGTAACTGTACAAACTATATTTAGACCACATTGGCAAACCAAAAAAAAGAAAATAAAAAGCAAGGTTAGTTTGTATATCTACAATCTAAAGATCAAAATCAACTGCAAGATATTAGGATATGATTACCTATATACAATACAAGTACTCATGAGTCTACAATGAGTGAGTGCTTTGCAAGTTACTTTTCTAATCTAGAATTCTAGAATTCTAGAATCCTAGAAGAAATGGGTTAATTGCATAATTCAAAACATTGAAACTTTATAACATTTGAAGAACTTTTTTGTATTCCTCTCCATTACGATTACCTAATACCCCTATAGAATAAATGACTATTTTATTTATTTTCTAAAACTAGCTTATTTAGTATAACATTCTTGAAAATTTGTACTTACATAGTACAGTATGTATAAATAATTTGAAATCAACCGAAAGACTTTTTTAAACGTAAAATTTCGATCAAAATTTACATTTCAGATTGGTTGCAGATTCTTGTAGAGGACTCAATATATTTACGAAATGATATTTACAAAATATTTTGTATTATAAATGCAAATACCTATTATGCTGAAAATAACAAGCTACTTATAGTGTATAGTAAAGTGATAAATATTTTGTTGGATTTCAGATCCAACAAAATTCTAAGTCCTATCCTTGTATTGATAGAATGACTAGGTGTTACTTACTTTCGGATATTTTGTGCTGACTTTATATTTATGAAGGGCTTTAGATGATATTGAAGTATAAAATCAAATCTTGAGACTATTACATCAATCTATCGTACCCTACCTATACACTTTCAATCCAATCTAATTTAAAAAGGCTTTGTTCCTAGATATCCATATAAAAGCCCCGAGACTCGAGGCAGAGATTTTACGAGTTACTTAACTGAATTAGAGATCATAATTTCACACAAAAAGCCCCAAGTTATTTATAGATACTTATACTATTGTCAAACCTTGATTGATTTTATTGCAATCGTAAAGTGTAAATTGTAAAGTAACAAATTACTTTGTAATAGAGCATCAGAAATAAGTACCTACTATAACTATATCATCTTTTTTACAACCAATTTAGTCAAAAATTTATGAAAGAGTAACTGTAGTAGGTTAGTTTTTTCTCAAAATTTTGGCACAAATTCATTTTAAAATATTTTTTTAGGATTCGAGCTTTCAAGATGAATAATATCAGTAGTAAGTTAAAGCTTGCTTTAAGTATGAAAACTAAAATATCTTTAGGAAATTTTAGAAACCCCTATACTCTTAAGTATTAGTTTGTCCTGAGTCCTGAGTAATTATTAATTAATAGTAGAAATAAGATATTTCATAAATTAATCTCAAAGTACAGTCTAGAGTCTACAGTCTTAATTATAAATTGGGATGTTGCTCTACTTTCAACCCAAAGTATCTTACTGAACTGAACTGATACTTATTTTATAAAGTTGATATAAAATTCTCTATCAAGTTCTGCTTCATTTGGTTATTGTTATCACCATTACTATTACCACTATAAACTCTAGTTATATCGTTATATCATAGTAGATAGGTATACTAGTATTAGATATTGCATAACTGCTTTTGGTTCAACTTTTTAAGGCCATAAGTTTATATTGATATAACATGGGTATTTGATATTTCTGAGCAAATGAGTAGGTTTAGATAGGGCCATATACTTTTACTATCACGGCGGCTGACTTGAATATAGAGTGTCGATTTCCGAGATAATCGTTCTTTTTACACTTTACCCAGTAGGGACTCTTTATATCGAACCTTTAATAATAATATAAAGTATTATTTAAATGAGGTCTGCTATTCGATTATTTTCATTGACTATTTTGTGGATTGAAAACTCACTATGAACAAAATCATATTAAAAGTTTCAATCGAATAGGTATCAATAGAATAAGTATTAGGTACAAACATTTTAAATTTGCGAAATATTTCCAAAAATCGAAAAATTCCCAATTTATTGTAGGATTATTAAAAGGACTCTTAAATCTTTGACTAGGTATGCTATGTATCTGTAATCTGTATACATTTCTCATTCTAAAAAACAAATTAGTTTCTGTGCAGTCATTTTCTTGTTCTTTTAAAATTCCCAATTAATCTCAAATTTGTAGTACCCTACCTATTCTGTATATACTATCCAGTCAAAAGCTAATGGTAGATTAGAGCAAATCCAATTAGTCTAATTTAATGTTCTCTGCAGACTGCTAGCTCCTTGCCTAATTATTCAATTAAGTTAAGGGGTAATTAATTGCTTAATTTGATAATGAAATGAGAGAGTTTAGAGAGTTTTACATGTTTACATGTTTTGCTTAAATGTGATAAGAATTCTTTAAGAGTATCTTGTACTTACTACCGATACTTATACTACTGGTACTGAACTACCAGTATAATTTATTCAGTTCTTAAATAAAGCCGAGGATATTTCTCTCATTTTTCTTAAAGAACTGCCTTAAAGAACACTAGTACTACTACTACTACAGATACTACTGTATCTACTATAAGTAAAAAAAATGAATATGCTTTCTCCATACAAAAAGGCTTTGAAATAAAGTAAAGAATTTTTTGCTAATATTTTGTATGTATCGTATTGTATTTCTTTTGTTCAAGAACTAACAAAACTACTCTGCTCTATTTTGTTCTGTCTTTTTTTTCCAGTAAGTTTCCTTCCTTTCTGCCCTATCTGATTTTCAAATCTAGTCATCGAATCTGTTGTACATTTACAGCATTAAATAATAATGGTACATATATCAGTATATGTATGTACTGTTATGTAAAAAAAAAAAACTAGAATCAGAGGTTCAAATATAAAAGACTTGAAGAAGTGGGGAAATTGACTTGGACTTGACTTGAATTCTGATTTACTTTTTTGTTGAATATTTTCAAACCTTTTATCATCTACTGCTATTTGTAGTAGTGGTAGTACTACTGCATTCATTTCAAATATCTAAAGGTTTGAATCAAAATGGAAGCATGACCGATTGTATTATTCATTTGATTTTATGCAAGTATTATTATATCACATTCTTTTCTAGATCATATTCTATCTTTGCAAAAAATATTTTACTTACTACTCGTAGTAGTAAAATTGAAAAAGTCAAGCTCGTTTAAAAATGTCTTTCAATTTCAAAGACTGAAATCAAATAGGGTTTCTAACGATAAATATAAAGTAGGACCTTTCAACTTTGAATTTCATAAAGATAATGTAATTTTTGTCACATATACTCGAGCTATAGATCCTCTGACATTTAAGCATAGACAAAAGTATCAAAAATCTCCAAATTTGTTATCAATTACTAGCCTTATATACGAGTAGGTTTGAAAAGTCATTAAAATGGTCTACGAGTATAAGAGATTTTAATGTAATAAGCTGAACCAGATCATATCAACTACATAATCTTAAAATCGATAAAAATTCTTGATTAATATTAGGTCAGGTTCTTATGATTCTAGTTAGATTCAAGTTTCAATTTTGCAAAAAAATTTTAAATAGTAGAGTACCCAATTTATGGTATTTGTATTTGGTCATAAATAATCTGCAATAATCAAAATCTCTAAACCTAAAATCTGGTTAAAGGTGGGCTAAAGCAAGATTTTGACATTTATTTAGGTTTGTATTGAATAGATACGGTTTTGTTTTAGAAATTTATAGGTTTAGATTTTTATAGACTATAGATTTTTATTTAGATTTTTAGATTTTTAGATTTTTAGATTTATTTAGGTAGATTTTTATTGTATAGAATATAGGTAACACTTTCTAGTAGTAAATAAAACCCAAGAATTGAAAAATTTGATTTGAGTAATGTGTCAAAAAGGCTGAGACTTTATGCACTTGTTCTTATTATGATTAAATTAGAAAAAGAGTATCTGTAGTCTGTAGTAGTGAAAGAATCAAATTCTGAATATTGTAAGTAATAAAAAAAAGTCATGCCTTGTAAATGCAATATCTACTATTCTGAATTCTGACTGATTTGACTGTGTTGAAGCTAAAATGTGAAGCTAAAATGTAAATGTAATAAATGAATATAAAGTATTTCTTCGAGCATGATATCTGCATTGAGAATTCATATGTGTTGGCAGTTCTATACTGTAACTGAGCTCTGTCGAGTCAAGAGTTTTGAAAACAAGCAAGGCCATTTCTATTCTATTCTACCAGTACATACTTATAGTAGGGTAAGTACTATATATACTAGCTATTCTCATAAAGTAAAATAAATTTTATAAAGTCACTAATAGTTTTCTACATTTCGAGATTTGAGCAATATATTTTACTTGAAAGTTTAATAAAAAGACCAACCAGAAGAGTAAAGCAAAGCTTAGTAAAGTAAAAAGTTTAAAACTAATAGATATGAGATTGAGGCAAATCGATACGATACAACAGCAGGCAAACAAAAAGTTAAAACTATTTACAATTTTGCGTGTTTAGAGTCTCCTTATAGGGGGAATGGAAGGGTCAACAAAAGCAATTCAAATATTTAATTTTTATTTGTAGATCATACTAGTATTCTAAAAAGATGAGAAAGTCTTTTGATTTTAGTCAAACAAAATTGAATTTCAAGTATACTGTATAATAAAATCATTAGACAAATATCAGTATTATCTATTATCTGCGAATGTAGACAGTTCTTCAACTAGCTTCAATTCTATACTAAAGAAAAAGTTCAGAGTACTTTTCAAATTATTGAAATTTCGAGTTGTAATTTGTGAGCCTGCCCAACTTATAGTTAGAGTTGAAATAAATTCGAGTAATTTTTCAACTGGACCTTGTACATATACGAGTACAAAAGCATACTAAACCTTACATACCTATTTGTAGTTCTGTAATTCTTATTTCTTATTTTGTAAATGTTCCTACTTCAGTAGTAGTAGTAGGTACTATATATAAACTGCAGTAAACGATAGGAAATTTTTTAAGAGTTTCTCTACCTGTATAAGCCATAGTATAATCTTAAAAGGGAAAGCCAAGAATTTATTCTCGAGTTAGCCAAACACGCAAGATTTTCAACTTACATGTACATGTAGGTACTTCTCCTCATATATGTTACTAATGCTAAGTTTAATAATAATCCTTGTCCTACCAACTATTACCAGTACCCTAGTAGTCAATATAATGTATGCAAAGGTAATATCAAAAAATGCAAAGTTTTTCCCTTTTTTGGATATGGTAAATAAGTTGAGCATGAAAGTTGAATGAAAATGATTGAAGTTTTATGTACGTTATGCATATGAATATAAATTTGATATTTACATTTATTTTGATTAGAAAAAGGTCCTGTTTCAACACTGTACCAGCTAGACTTCTAGAGTCTCAAAATATCTATGAATTTTAAGATTTCGATTAATTTTATAACTTTTTTAACCACTTTCTATCAAATAAATTGCATTTTATTAATAGTAGGTAATTTGAAAGACTAGAGTTGGAAAGGTAACTTTGTTTTTACCTAAAGTAGGATCAAAAATTTTAAAATTTTAGACATGTTCTGGAATAGTTCAAAGCAGGCCAGTATGTACCTTAGGTGCATACTGGTACAATTTTAAATTAATTTTCTAAAGTTAGTTTCCTAATTTTGTCAATTTTTCTAATTTTTTTTAGAATTTTATTGAAATTTCGAGTAAATTTTTGAAACAAACCTTGAGATATTTCTCCTATTGCTCACTAAGAATGTAACATCACCTGCATTTCCTTCATTTGAAATCTACAAAAATTACAAAAATGTCAAAATTTTGGCAAAATTAAGGGTTCTTTAGTAGGATCTTACCAATTTCGCCTCCACAGCTAATATATTATTGCATTTATTCTTATCCTCCCAAGACATAGGGTTGTGAGCTCTCACGCAGGAGTTTTAGTGCAAAATTAAAATGATCTTGAAATATTTTTTTTTTGCAAAAAATTTATGGAATATTTTTACGAGAACTTTCAAACAAACTGTAAGATACTTTACATATAGGAACAGTTATTAATGGGAAAGTTTTATCAAAAAAGTTACACTATAGTTATAGTAGTACTACTATAGTCCAAGGTCTTTGCATCCAAATATTTAAATATGTAGGGTACTCTATAGGTAGTAGGTAGTCTTATTAATTTACAATCTACACATTTGCTTCGAGTAGGGTACTCGTACTAGATCCTATATGTAAAGTATAATGCACTTTCTTATTATTTTTAATAGTAGTAGTTGCACAAAAAAGTTTTCAAATTAGTTTAGCCTTGCTAAAAATAATTTACGTATTTTAGAATTTTAGAATTTTAAATTCGATGACCTTTGACTTTCTCCAACAATTTATGGACTCGAAGCATAGCACTGCTGGACAATTATTTCAAATTTCTCATTCCGATTATAAGCTCCTTTTCATATAGTGTAGTGTAGTAGGTAAAGGTAGGTACTTTTCCAGTTTATTAAAATTTATTGTTTTTTGTTACTTTGTAATCTGTATATATGAGTATTGTAGAGTAGAGTAGATTTGATTATTTCCTGTTTCAATTCAAAATAGAAATAAAAATAGAAATATCGATTATCATAAGTTTTATAAGGAAAAAGTTTCTTTTTATATATCAAAATAAAAAAATTCTTAAGGGGAAAGTTCATGCAAAATGCAAACCACAAGTCTAGTACTACGAGTAGACACTATATATACTACTATGCTAAAGTACTTAAGTATACACTATACTAACTAGACTATTGGAATGATTTTTATTAAAGTTTATAAAGCAAAAAAAGATACACTTTATGTTAAAAAAAACCACAATAAGCAAAAAAGCCTTTTCTGAAAATATTTCATTTCAGTAGGTAGGTATATCAACTCAACAACCAGCTATCAACTTATCATACTTTGTTCATGGTACTACAGTATAAGTATCTACTATAAGTATAATAGGTATAAGTAATACGTATCATCATCTAAATAATCGATCCTGGTGCACCAGAAGTAAGGACATAATGCGTTGTTTTGGTCAAATTCCACAAGCTACTTATAACTGTATTATCTTTTATGAACCAAATATCAAATCCAAGATTTAATACTTATGCATACTACTAGCTCTGAGATCCGAGATTTAATTAAACAATATGATATTTTTTCGTGTTAAACTTTACGAGTAGTTTGTGGTTTACTTGTAAGTATAAATCAGATAATATAGGATAGTGCCTTATAGTACTACTTGCGAATGTAAGTAAAAAGATCATAACAATTATGAAAGCCCGAATTTAGATTTACCAAATCCTAGATATCTATTACTTGGGCAGACACCTAGTACCTACTTAATTTGCTTAAATATCTTATGAAACGATTTAAAATCCTTAATTTTTTTATATTTTCTATCAAATTTTTAGCTCTGAAAATCTATTTTTAGATCAATTAAATGTATATACCTAGATATAGGTAGGTAGGTAATAGCCTTAATGAATGCGAGCTAAATTAAGAATTATGTTCATGATTTGTTGCAGCTAGAAAATTGAATGTAACAGAAGCTGGGAAATCTGTGAAAGACCTTGTTTTTTTTCTAGCTATTGTTTGGTCTGTTTTTGACTTTTTTATGTTCCAGTTACAAGTTACAATAATCGATTATTTTTTTTTTCATTCTTTATTCCTCATTCTTATAAAAGTTTTCTACAAAGATTTTTTTTTTCAAACTTGTTACATATTGTATTTCTGTGTATTTTATTATACTCTTTTTCTGTAAAATTCGAACAATTCGTGTACCTAGTACCTACTACTGTGCTGTGATATATACTCTGATAAAAAATGACTTAATCTATATCTGAACTATACTATGTATGAAATTTGTAAAATTCAAAATCTGAGGTGTACCACAGGGCAAACAATTTGACAAAATTACAATAGATTCTTAATATTTGTCCCAGTATCTATATCTAGTACTCCTAGTAGCATAAGTTTTTACAAGTAATACGAGTATTTACATTACGATCGGGTAAAAGTTCAAATAAATATCAGACTCGTATACTAACTACTTATATAAACTGATATGTACCTAGTACCTACTCAAAGTATCTAAAATATTAGAACTTATGTGTATCACTGACCTAAATTGTATGTAGGATATCAGGGGAAATCTCACTTTGGTAGTCTCTCGAGGATTAATTGTTTCGAATGTGTTTGTTAGAGTCTGTCTAGTCTAGAGTCAAATCCAAATTGATTTGATTCCAATATCTATTACTACCTCAATAAATATATCAGAATGCACTGAACTTTCCCCCGAATGAGTTGGATCGAAATGCTCAATTTTTGGAATTTTTAGCTGCAGTTTGCATTTGCAGTAAAAATAAACATTATAATAAAAAAGTACCTATCAAGATATCTATAGCTATATACTTTGTATCAGTACCAGAACCAGTATCAGTATAACCTACATTCAAAGAACTCTACAGGATCGTGATCGGCTATACTTTCTCCGAGCTTAATATTTTCATTTTCATACAAAATTATTTTTAAAAAATCTTCTGATCATCACCAAAGCTTGCAAAAAAAAATGCTATAAAACTCCAGTCAGATGGGCAATAAGCCATTAAAGTGAACTAAAAAACACCAAATTTTTTAATTTTTTTTCAAAAATTCTATGTAACCTCAGAGCCTGAAATATCTTTTAAAATCGTCAAATTTTGTTCATATTATGCTCTAAAAATTATAAAATATTGATGAAATTTACCTATATAATTATATACGAGTAGGTCCAAAATATAATGAAATTTTGCAGATACTTTTATGAGAGCGAGCTAATAAGTAAGTACCCTCCTATCTGTTTATGTACCAATCATTATTTTTTGCCTTTGTTCTCATTCTTATCCTTTTTAAACTATTTTTTCATAATGCACTACTACTCGTATACTTGTAATTCTACAGTAAAATACACCAACAATTTAATACTTTCACACAGATAGCAAAAATGAGAAGAAGAAAAAAGGAGCAAAAATAAAAGAAATGAAATAAAAAGGGTAAACTTATGTATTTGCCTCCTACTGTTTCAAAAGTAATATGGGATTATGTACGAGTTGTATTATCGTATTGCTTGCTTTGAATTCTGAATAGAAATACTCGACGAAAAATAGAAAAGTACTAGCTGGTAGTACTCCGTAAGTACAAGTAGTATCAGAATCAAATAATACTATTTTGTATGTAATAGTAATAGTAGGGTATAATAGTATAAAGAGTAAAGTCTGCATGTGTTTTTTGCAGTCATGACTTTCTCAATTGTAGCAAAATTTCTTAGCCAAAGCCAAATAGCAAAAGCCACTACTTTCATACTTGTCTACTATTTAACGGGGGATATAAAGCATACTTATAGTAATATATTAGTACCTACTACTAGTACCTACTACATGTATTGTGACTTAACTTACTAGACAAGTAAAAATACACTTATCTTCAAAAATACTCATAAAAAACTCTTCAAAACTTACAAATTATTATACTTGTAGGGTTAAAAACTTACAAAAATTGATAAAAATTAGAGTAAAAAGTGTCGCTTTCTCAAACTATTGAATTTTTACTGTAAATTCAAAATCTCAAAAGTAACCTAACCTAGCCCATATGAACACTTTCACTAATCGAGACTAACCTAACCCGACCAAATTATGCTCAATTTGAAGGATTTTGAGATTTTTAGATCAAATATTAGGATTTTAAACTATAATAATGACCTGGTACATTTTGCAAGTTTTCAATTTATGTGCAAAAGTTGAAATTTTTGAAGTTAAGTGTACTTTTACTTGCTAGCTATGTATCTATGTATATAGTAGTGAAATGTGCTAGGGCCAGTTGAAAAGTTGAAAAGAGAAAGAGAATAGGGCGTTGAGTTAAACCTACTCGTACATAGTAAAGCATATCTGTCTGTAGTAAGTAGTAAGTGTAGGCAATGCAGTAATTTTGCACACACGATATATTGGGTACAAGAAAAGAACTGAAACTGATATATAAACCTTTTCTAAACTTGCATTAACACTTTAAGACTATGCTATGCCTACTTTACTGTACTTTTCCCTGGAAAGTAGCTAAATTCTTAAGGATAAGGTCACTTACTTAAACTTACTAGTACTTACTTATAGATCAACTTACTACCGGAAAACTTTCTCCAATACTAAGGACTGGGATAACTGATAATCTGGAACTATTTTAAAATATTTAAGACACTTTCTCTCTCAAATTCTTTGGAATAAGTTTTTCAAATAACTTTACTTTACTCGATGATCTTTTTTCTCAAGAGTTCATTATTATTGGAAGAAAAATTAAAAAGGTTCAAACAAACAGTATTAACTATTAACTGGACATTATACAACTGCTGGAACTTTTGTTTAATTCTTGATAATTATTCAGATTTTTATAATTAATTGAAAAGCATTTGTACAAGAAAGTACGACAAGAAAGTACTACTATAGGGGAATTTGAGATTTCAAAACTCGAAAACTCAAACACTTGCCAAAGTTGTATTATTTACTCAAGACTCAAGATCTTCAAAAGTTGTCGAATATACTTATCTTATGTATGTTGGTAAATACAGATAGCAGAGCAGAAATACAACACAGAAAGAATTTTGAAGGAAATTTGTAAACTTTAACTTTGCGGGTTTTTGATCCGATTCCGAAGCGGTTTCACTGTAGACTGCATCAACCGGCTGAAAAAATCTACAAACCAAAACCAACCACTGGCTAAACGAGTCTTATATGACCGACTCAAACTCGACTAAACTTATCTAGAAATTCAATGGATTAATAATATTCTGTAATATTGCTTACATAGTACACTATAATATGATATTTAATAAAACTTTAAATTATTAAATATTCCGAATTTATTATACTAGTGAGTGTAGATACCTACGTATCATTCTGTACAAATTAAACCTATATAAATTGTTGTAGTACCTTAAAGTAGTTAGTTACTTATGGTTATTATCTAAAATCAGTTGTAATCATAATGAAAGCCAGAGTAATTCCATGCTTTATCTTGTGATTCATTCCTAGAATGCTCTAGGTCTATTTAGAGATACTATGCAATATCTGTATGAGTATACTATGTATAAATCAAAATAATAATATAAGGTAGGTATCTACTTCTGATTCTAGATTACGATTATAATTTTGCCTTAACCAGGCAATGTGAAGTGTTGTTTAAAAAATATTGTTAATAAACGAAATCTTAGTTTGGATATTAAGAAAATTATCTACTCAACAATACTGTTTAAATATCTATATAAAATATTATATAAAAGCATTAAGAATTCAAAATAAATAAAAATATTTCAATTATCTACTTGTATGCCATACATCATACAGCAAATATTGGTACTTGGTTCCTAAACCTAAATACCTAAGGTATATGGATAAGGTAGCAATACCAATACCAATACATACTGCCAGTATACTCATCCTTAAATACAAGGATGGAATGGACAACAAAATACCTACACAAGTAGGTAGGTACTAAAAGAGAATGCCAAAATCAGAAATAAAATTTCCAGTTTTTTATAGAGATTCCTCCGGGTAGTAGTGAGTGAGTAGTAAGTAGATGATTTCTCTGACCTCGACCACTACTACTGCTCCTACATACTTACCTTATAATATAAACTAACTTACTACATGCTAACTTTGAAAAAACCAAAATACTGCATTGACTTGATATACTTTATACTGACTTTCTGATATTAAATCCTTTTATTATTCCTAAAAGCAATTCACTCTCTTAAAAAGCTAAGCTCTAAAATTCTTCCCTTTTGTACTATATCAAAGTATTATGATTCCAAAATTCCAAAATGCAATATAAAGTAAATCTACTCTACTTTACCCCATTATTAGTATACTCCGCTCCATTATTAGCTAGGTAGTTTTATAAATTCTAAAACAAAAATTTATATATTTTTAATAAAAAATGCATATCTCTAGCTATCCTAGTACATACTACATGATATTTTTAAGCCTGGCTCAATTTATCTTTTTTGGCTAAATTCCTACAAAGAATGAATAATAAATGCTTATTACTAGAATACAAATTACAACATTAAAAATAATTACAATAAATTATAGTAATTTTGTATGCACTTATATTGTACAAAAATATTGGTACTGGCAAATTGGTACCCCATAAAAATTTTCTATTTAAAAATGGCTTACAATTATTTATTTCAGTTATAATATAATTGTTTTCTCACATTAATTTTATGTAATTAATAAATAGTTTTACGTGATATATATTTTTTTTATATTCGCTCGTCCACAAATAATTTAGATAAAAAATAATTTACAATAATTATTTTAAAATACCTATTTTACGTATCACTTTGTATCTATTTTTTAATAAAATAAAATTTAAATAAAATGCTTTTGTTTGTTGTGTTAATGTTAATTATATTATAGGTCTATTATAATAGAGAGGTATTAGATTAGTATCAAATTATTTTTAAAAGTTTTATAATCGTTACCTAATTAATTTTAATTAATTTACTATTATCTTATAATATTTTTATATATTTTTTAAACCTATCTTCTTCTCCTGGTTTCTCGACGTCTCGCATAGTTTGAATTTGAAGTTGCTGAAGCTCCTAGATTAAACATTTGATTTGGCTGTTGTGCTCCTGCAACTGAAAAGTTCGTTTGAGGAGCAGCAAAGTTAAATCCACCTTTAAAAAACAATAAAATAGTATTTCAGAACAGAATAGGAAAAATAGGATATGTCAAGAAATTATGTAATTTTAATAAATAAATTAAGTACCTGGTTGTGGTTGCTGACCAGTAAATTGGAACATTCCAGTATTTCCTGTATTTGCTGCGGGGGCCGCTGCGAAAGGAAATCCACCGCCAGTAGTTGATGGTTGATTTGCACCTCCAAAATTAAAACCGGGGTTGCTTTGCTGTTGTTGTTGTTGTGGCTGCTGTCCAAATGTATTGAATCCACCAGTAGCAGAAGAAAATGGCGATACTGCGGCAGTTGGAGGTGAGGCAGAACCAAAAGTAAATGCTGGAGGGTTTGCTTGCTGCTGTTGTTGTTGTTGTGCAGGTTGTCCAAATGAAAATGTACTTGTGTTTGACGTAGAACCAGCAGCAGGTGATCCAAAAATTGAAAAACTTGACGGTTGTTGTGGTGTTGTAGTAGTTGATCCAAAACTAAAACCAGGAGTAGGATTTGCTTGTTGTTGAGTTTGTTGACCAAATGCAAACCCACTATTACTTGTTTGACCACCAGGTGTTGAAAATATTGAATTTGAAGGTGCAGGTTGTTGTTGAGTAGTTGATCCAAAACTAAAACCAGGAGTAGGATTTGCTTGTTGTTGAGTTTGAGTTTGTTGACCAAACGCAAATCCCCCACTTGTAGTATTATTTGGTTGTTGTCCAAATAATGAAGTAGTCGATGTTGTAGACGCTGGATTTTGAAAATTTGAAGTCTGAGTGGATCCCAAATTTTGACCAAATGAAAAACTACTTCCAGTATTACTATTTGATGGTAATATTGAAGCATTTGTTGTTGGACTACCAAATGAAAAAGGAGGTGCTGATGACGCCGTCGAGGCCGCTGTAGGTGTCATAAAATTTGTTTGTTTTTGTTGTTCGCTACTTCCAGAACTACCTCCAAAAGAGAATATCCCAGGTGATGGTGTTGGTGATGCTATATTTGGAATAGAAAATAGTGATGATGCCACTGGAGTTGGTGCTGCAGCTGAAGTTGTTGTTGTTGTAGTTTGCTGTTGATTTCCTAAATTATTTTGACCAAAGGAAAAATTTGATCCAGTTGTAGTAGATAATGCTGTAGCCGGTGACCCGAATGAAAAACTTCCATTATTTGAAGGCGTAGAAGTAGTTACAGGAACAGAAGGTATTGAAAAAAGAGACGAGGACTGATTTTGATCACTTCCCCCAAATGAAAAAGCTGGGGCTGGAGTGGATTTAGTCTCTTGAGTCGTTGCTTCAGATTTTTTCGGCATTCCACCAAAATCAAAACCAGCATTATTACTCCGCTGTTGTGGTTGTGTTTGAGGCTGGCCAAATGTGAAACCAGTTGCCGCTGTTGCAGGCACAGTTGAGGTATTTTGTTGTTCTTGATTTCCAATCGCTCCAAAACTAAAACTGGGTGCTGTACTTGACAATGTTGCCGGCAGCGATGATGTTGTAGTAGTTATTGCTGAATTAGAATTTGGAATCGATGAACCAAATGAAAAATTTGCTGAAGGAATTGAAAATGAGGTTGTAGTAGAAGTAATTGTTGGTACTGTAATTGAGGCACTATTCGACTCAACAGGTTTTTCTTCTTGCTTTTGAAAACCACCAAAAGAAAATCCACCAGGAGCAGAAGTTGATTCAACTTGTGGTATAGGTTGCGTATTAAATAAAGTTGATGCGGCTGTGGTTGTTGTCAAAGCAGGAGTTGGTGAAGGAGGTAATGTTGGAACTTCTGAATTTATATTTTGTCCAAAATTAAAACCACTACCAAATGTAGTAGTTGTAGAAGTTGATGCTGTAGTTGGAGGCAACGAATCTGAAGTGGTCGAGCTTTTATTTTCAGTTGCAGCTGGTGGATTTAAACCAAATGAAAAACCGGCAGGAACATTACTAGTAGGTGTATTTGAGAAAGTAGTTACAGTCTCAGTTGATGATCCAAAAGAAAATCCACCTGATTTAGAAGTTGGAGTCGAGGTTACATTGATTTCATTACTTTTATTAATCAGCCCCTCACTGACTGTAGAGTTATTTTCAACAACAATCTTTTCTTCACTTTTTGTCTCCTTTATCTTGATAGGATCTAAAATAAAAATTTAAAAAAGTATAAAATGTTATAAATATTAATAAAATCAAATCTACCATAAATGTTAATTTATTTATTATCATTGGTTATGTACTTACGCAAGTCTAATAGTCGATTAAATCTCTCGATGCTTTTTAATTTATCTGCTTTGTATTTTTCAATATCCACAACATAAGAACGGCTCGTTTTCGGAGTCAAAATTGGTCTACTTGAAATTATAAACAAAAACATAATTAGATACTATTACTATTCAGTCTAGATATTCGATTATTAATTATTTTTTTTAATCTATAAAATACTAAAACATAAGAATAATAAAATAGGTAGGTAATAAAACAAGAATTTTTTTAAACTAGAAAACTTGTTAATTTGATTAAAATATCAAATTTTTTAAATTACTTACTTTGTGCCAGTTCGAGCATTTAAATGAAGCCAGTCTGTTTCAGTTCCTCTATCACATAATTTGCTACTATTATTTCTATCCCCTTTATTCTCTATTAACACAGAATTTATTGAACTTGACATTGAAGTATCGTGATTTACTGTTGCAATTGATTTTTTATTAATCCCATCAACAACACTCGTTTCTTTCAAAATATTATTAGATTTATTATGATCATGATCATGATCATATGAAACTGAGCCAGCCAATTCCAAATAACATTCATTACATTCACAAAATCTTCCAGTTTTTTCTCTTGGATCATCAGCTTCTAATTTTTGTGAATTATTTGATACTCGTCTTTTTCTTTGAGAATTTGATGTTGAGTTATTATTAATATTAGGGTTTGGTCCACTTCTTAATCTTTTATTTTCATTTCCATAAGTTTTTAATAAGTCATCATCATGAGGTAAAAATCTTTTTTCAGTTTGATTTAATTGCTCAAGTATCGACTCTGTGCTCATTGGTTCCCCATCATGAGAATTTGGTGGTACGGATAGCGGAACATGATTCATTCGTTCATCATGCATTTGATTATAAAACTTTACTCTTTTAGTGTTGTTCTTAATAATTTCATCCGGTGAACATATTTGTAAGTTTCTTGAATTCGGGCTACCTTTCGAACTATTTGAAGTATTGTTTTCTACTGATGTTGGTCTTCCACTATAAAATTATTTTTTAAAAATAAAAAAATAAGTAAATAATCTAATTAATTATCGTTCAGTTTTTTGTTATTTTATCTTACCGTTTACGATTTGCTAAAGCATGTAATACATCATTTGATGGAGGTGATGGTGGTGGCGAAGACGAAGTTCTTATGATTAAATTATTTTCATATGGTACATTAGGCAAAAGTCTTTGATGATATCTCGAAGTAAGCGCAGATTGAGGAATACCTCCTAGTCCCATCATAATTTTTGAAGAGCTAGCTCCACCAGCAGAATTGTTAACATTATCATTAGATATTGGTGGAGATGGTATATAATTTTTTCCTGGTTCTAATGGTGCAATTCTTATGTATGACGTTGACTCATCGATATTACGATTTCTAGCTGATGTTGACAATGTATTAGATTCACTAAATAGCCAAGATTTACTAAGACGACGATGATTAGTTGCTCCATTCAGAGGCATTATAGGCGAAGGAAATCTGGCTACTGGTGGTGCTACTGGTTTATTCCATACAGGTGGGTGAAATTCTCCCATTTTTAAATGTGAATGTGGGTCTGTTGGGTATCTCAAATTATTATTTGGTGAAGTAAGGTAATTTTGTGATTCTCTTAATGGCGATGAATTATTTCCGGCATTGACAACTCTTGTTGTAAATCCAGGACTTGTTACGTTTGACCATGTACTAAAAAAAAGACAATTAGGTTTAATTAGACCGACATGCTTCAACTTTAATAAGTATGCTTTTACCGACAATTAGGAATTATAATTAAGTACATAGAATCTATAATCTATTGGAATAGTTTAGGTGGTTAAAGGGTTAACAGGTAACAGGCTAGCTAATGACAGGGGCAGAGCAGGATAAAAAAAAGAAAAGGAGGTTTATACTTATGACGAAAGTACTGCCACAGCCGACAGACATTTAACATTAAGTTAATACATTAATTCAGCCCTGAAAGAAAACCCCTCAATTTTACAAGTACGTGTAAAAATGAGGTTAATATTTGGATTTTTAGAGCTGAATTAGGTACTTTAATATGAAATGAAATTATGAAATATGGAGTTATTTAAATTTTAAATCTTACCATTTGTCAATTTGATGTCTTGGATAGTTAAATGATCCCTGGAGTTCAGAAATAGTTTCCATCCTGGAACCGCTTCCACTGCTCGAACTCTCAGTAGCACCATCATCATTGTCATCCATCTCCTCAGAAATAGTAGATGGTGAGGTATAATAATTCGTGGTGGTAATGGCATTAGGTGTAAAACCCCTCGGGGAAGAATATCGCTCCACTAACTTCGCGGCATTTGACCTACTTGTTCCTGGAACATGTGTGGTAGTGATTGAGACTTGCCTTTTGACCGGATAAGTTGTGTTCTTTTTAGATGGTGTGGACAGGAACCAGAACATGACGGCAAAAATGAGTAGTAGAATTGAGAGTCCAGAGAATGAGATAAAGTCTAGGAAATATATAAAAAATACGAGGATGGTGATGGCAAGGGTGACCTTGGCCTCTAAAGTGGTCGTGGTCGTGGCCACAAATTGAGCACAGCTCTGGAGCACTAAAATAATCTTAATTTTTAGGAAATTATAAATTTGACCGAGTAAATCACTCATTTTATTTTTTTCGCACCTTCAACATTTTCGAAACTACCACGCGCACCCAAAAAATTAGGTACTCTTTTACAATTACTAGCTATAGTCTGTCTGTCTCACAAGGGAACATTTTTCGATGTGACCAAGTACGGGGTGTTGTGAACTGAACTCTTTTTGAGAGAAATATTTGGTTGGTTTGTAGTTTGTACCTAATTGTAAGTTTGTACTGTACCTAATTGTATTGTAATTGTAATAGTAATAATTAATAATATAATGACTTTGACTTTAGAATATAATTATAATATGCAGGGTCATATTTTTTGGCTGAAAAGTGAAGAGGTTATTGCCATCTGATCTGAACTGGCAATAACCAGTTCAGATCAGTCGAGATCTGAAATATATTAGCTACGAAGATCGTCTAAAAAAATTGAGATTATTGAGTGTACTAGATCGTCAGAATCGAGGGGACTTAATCGAGACTTTTAAAATAATAAATAACTTTTATAATATAGACTCTTCTGAATTTTTTGATATAAGAGAAAGTGATAGAAG